>JAACJT020000042.1:1515554-1529845 GCA_009936485.2 Gymnarchus niloticus | reverse complement strand
GGAAGAAACCTTGGGAGGAACCAGACTCAAAGGGGAAGCCCGTCCTCCTCAGGCCAGCACCGGGCAGGACAAATTAACGAATACAAATTAGAACAACAGATACAGAACTTGCTCTTTTGTATCAGTCTGGGGGACAGCAACGTTTTGCTTTCATTCTCTATGGAAGGGCGCGGCGCCATTTGGGCGGCGAGAGCGTCTAAACGAAGCTCAGTCAGCTTTATGGTAATGAGCTATGACGCGTCTCGGCGGCAACCAATCGGAATGTAGAAATGGTCTGCTAAAGAGTTCCGCAGGACACAAAGCGCGTAAACTTTTGTTCCACTCAAACAGTTCCCAAGCATAATGGGAGACACTGATTATAGCCGTAGCGGGCTTACCAGTTACGTATGGCGTGCTCCTGTTTGTGTACAGGGACATAATAATAAAAAAAGAGGCATGGACTAAGGTGTCTGAAACTATTGCTGTTCCGGGGGAGTTTGTGAAGTGCATAATATATTTTTGTGAAAAAAGGAAGGAAATCGCATACTAATTTTGGCACCATTGTATCGCAAAATAATGCGAATTGTCGGTGACATTATCGTTACTGACATCTTCGCCGCAGGTAACAGTGCCGCATTTAAGCAACTACCTCGCGATTATCCATAGTGAGAAGATAAACTTGAAAAGAAGCGCAACTCAATTTATAGGCGACATTTTCCCCCCAGAACGCTTGATTTTAAGCAGGAATGCAATTAACTGGCTCACAACAATATCGATTTAACAAATATATCCTGTCGGCACTAAGATAAGCTACACTTTTGTTTGCTTTCCGATCCCTTTTAAACAGCTTCCAAGACCTAGCGTTCTGAGCGACCTTGTCCCCGCCTACTCCATTGACGTCAGAGAGCGGCCACTCGCGGTGTAAACGTAGCATAAGGGTGAGGTTCTTCCATGCGTTCCACACACAGTGGATTGAGGTACTTGCTGGTAGCATCTGTGCGAAAGCTACTTTCTACACTAGACATGCGAAATATAGGCGTGCCTCTGTGTAAAGCAGCCTTTTTAGCTTAGCTGATAGTGGTTTTACTCATTTACATTGATATTTTACTGGTGTAATTCATGGTAGGGACCTTTGGGTATTACAATAGAGTCCTTAGTAAGACCGACGCCAGCTAGGGGAGCTAGGAATTAACACCGTCACCCTGAGAAATAGCTGAACAGAACAGCTGCTTTTTCGCACTTTCCAGGAGACAGCTTAATACATGCATGCTGTCTGTGAGAGTTCCTTATTGCAGCCAAGCTGCTTCCCTTGTAATAGGCTTTGCTTTCTCAGTTAGTGCAACGTTTAATTGTTTTCCCTCTGAATGATGCTTTTAATGAAGCATTCACCCTGTATCCATCACTGCCGTGCCCTAGTCACCTTCGTCTTCATTAGTCACTCATTGCTACCTCCCTCTGCTTAGCTAATGATTTGCAACTCATGCTCTGTCTAGAGTCAGAGGCTCTGCACTCCAGTGAGTGTCCAATGTCGACTGCATCTGCCTCCTCCTCTTGCATCTCAGAGTGGTGATTAACCATAACAGTGACAGATGAGCTTTGTCTTATTTGGATGAGGGTAAACACTGCATGCTGTCAGTTGAATCTGCTGGCAGTTGATGGATGAAACCTTCCTAATGCTGCCTGCCTCCACTTGATGTTTTCTCTTTGGTATGTTGCCCATCACTAAACTGGTGATGGCACTGATTTCTTTTGATGCAGTTTTAAGTTCCCGAATTGGCTGGACTACTATAGGGCTGGCTGGTATGTCCAGGCAGTATGCTCAATGGTGCTTTCTACTGAGTGATTTTTTTTTTTTCCTGTTCATTAGCACTCTTCACTTTCCTTTTTAATGTTTATGTATCAGTACAACAGGCTCCTTTTAAGTGCAACACCATAGTTAGTGTGATTACTGTAATTTATGTGACACCAATGTCACAAAAATCCATGCATACTGTGGATATTGAGTATGTTGGCAATTGGAAGAATCATTCCTGGCTTCTCCAGCATCATTGCTGGCTCTTTTCCCTCCTGACTGGTCTGTGCAGAGATCTTGGGGAGCTATGTTGGGCTGCACTGCCTTTTGTGTCCAGGCCACCGGGGAGCCTGCATCCCGGTCGAGCTGCTTGCTCACCTGCTCCAATGACTCAGCTTGGAGATTCTGCAGATCGCTGGCCCAGTGTCAAGGGGCTCTCTGAAGAACTTGGGTTTCTCTGAAACATCCGCAGTCCTTGCTGTCCTCCAAAGGGCAGCAGTTGTGGAGAAGCATACACTCAACACATTTTGAGCGTTTCTGTTGGTGGTCTCGCTGCAAAAAGTGTGTGTACACACATGTGCTGTGGCCCTTGGCTTCAGATCCAACAGCTAAGGAAACTCTGAGGATCCCCACCCACCAAGAGTTCTCTGTGCCATGCACAGCAGCATTCAAGGGCTTAAATGTTCCCCCTTTTACTATGTGCAGTTGTTTTTCTTTTCTCAGAAGCAGTCTGTGGAAATCTGATGTGAAGAGTTAATGATCAGTATAGATTTGGTTTTATCAGCACCTAGATTGTTTTTCTGGTCATGCTCTGCTTCACTCAACTATCTCCTACTGATAAACGTTCTCAAATATAGCCTCTGTAGCAGACTGGTGCTCATGTAGCTACAAGTACTACTTAGATTGAACTTCTGTTTCACAGATATGAATAAATAACTGGAAGATGACGTAAACAATTATCCTTATGCAGTACTGTCCATCTTATGGCATATTTCAAACCTAGCAGTGTAGAACCCTTAATCCCATCTATCCAAAGCGAGACCTGCACACTCTTGGGTAATGAGCTGGTCAGGCATATGCCGTTTCCTCCAGTAGAATGGCCCCAGGTTCCCATCAGGTCATTCTTCCTGTTTTTTGTTTTATACCGCATTGGTGATGCCATCCGCACATTAATATTCAGCCAGAATCTGGGGATGGGTGTTGCTTTTTTTGGTCCTAATCCAGTTTGAACCATTTTAGAGGTTTGAACTTTACATTTATCTGTCCCTGTCATAGAGGAGGGGCCTGTTCCTATCATGCCAGTTGTGCATGAGAACACACTCCTCATCTCTGCTTAAGATGTGCTTAAGATGGCCACTCTGCTAAGTACTCGTATATGAAGGTGCTAAATAGCTGTCAGCTGCGCCTTGGTGAGGAGCTCCACGGCACCCCTGTTGGGGTTTAGTGCCCCGTCAGCAGAGCGATGGCTACATGTAGCTTGCTGAGTGAGCCTTTCCTGCTGTCACTCTGTTAGACCACTCAGAGGTGACACTGTGTCTGCATCGGCGATTCCAAGAAGTCCCACTTGCTCACGGTGAAGGGATGAAGCGTCTGTGGGGTGAAGGGTTTAATTTTTTTGCAGTGTCTTTTAACTGAAGATTTTAAAAGACAAAACAGAGGTTGATCAGGCATCCATCCAACCCTTATGAGGTTTGCATTTTCTAATTAGATTTGCCAAATTTCATTCCAGGTCATCTCTCAGTAGGGGAGTCTTCAAGCATCACTTGGAAAACAATACTGTTAATTATCTGTGTCTTATGATGGAGAAACTAAAATTGAGGAACATTAAATGTTTGAAGTATTTTCAGTTTTGGAACAAATGCTTAATTTGGTTTAAAGGCACATGATTTTATGATATTAATAATAATGGTTTTTCTGAGTTGTGTATCCTAGAGTTATCTCAATTAAGGGAGTTTGCCATTGAAATGGCGCCCATCCATCCATTTCTCCAGTGCAGTATTGCCAAGAGCCTGGGTCCTTTTCCAGGAAGGGTGCAAGTCCAGCATAGGGCACATGGTAGGGGATGCCCCAGACAGAGCAGCAGCAGCTCATCCTAGGGTAGTGTGATGTGATGTCTAGGGTATTTTCCTTCCTGAGAAGCCTTGCTGCACTTGGTGCCACTCAGCACTACCAGATGAATCAGGTGCACTTTCAGTTTAGCTGTTTAATGAAAGTGGCTTTTGCACACATCACTGAAACAAAAACGCATGTCAGCAAGGTTCAGGTGGAGCTGTAGGAAGCTCTGGAGAAGAATTCTTTAAACATGCTTACATTAACACTGCATCTATTTACTTGGCAAACTTGCAGGTCAGTATAAATATGTGTTCAGCAAAACGGCAAGAGCATTACTTGATTAGCAGATCTAGCGTGAATGCAAAGAAGCAGACTGATTGTCATTTAGACATCTTGATTGAAGCAGTTTAGGCTAGTATCTTGAGGGAAGGCAGCTCCACCCCACAGCCAGAAGCATGGCGGTTTGTGCTGTCCTTCACTAGCTGCTGTTTCTAATATTGTTTTGTTAATAAATACATTTAACAAAACAATTTAAAAAATCACTGTTGCCTTACAACTCAGGTTTGGTGGTTTCAAACCCTATCTCTGCTGTGTATGTGGAGTTTGTCTTCTGTGTTGCAGTTAGGCTAATTGGGGTCCCTAAATTTCCCTGTGTGTGTGTGCGTACATGCATGCACACCCTGTGATGGATTGGCATCCTGTCCAAGGTGAACCCCAGCCCTGTGTTGCCTGGGATAGGCTCCAGGCCCCCATGACTGTGACCAGTGTAAGTGGTTAGAAACTGGATGGATTCCTCATAAATAATGATATTAAAGTGATTATTTAAATACATGAAAGTTCTTACTGTTACAGTGGTGCTTGAAAGTTTGTGAACCCTTTAAAATTTTCTATATTTTTTATGAATGTGACCTAAAACTTCATCTGATTTTCAAACAAGTCCTAAAAGTAGATGAAGAAAATTCTTGTCATTTGTTTAATTAGGTTATTATATTTGGTCATGTATTTATTGAAAAAAAAAAAGATCCAATAACATCTGCGTGTGGCAAAAGTAAGTGAATCTAAGGATTATCGCATAATTTGAAGGTGAAATCAGAGTCTGGTGTTTTCAGTCAATGGGATGACAATCAGGTGTTTTTTGGGAGACCACTGTATGTGACCATATCAGGTCTGCTCCTCTAAGGGACCCTGCATAGTATCCCTGAGCAAATTGCGGAACCTGGATTGTTCCAGTGAAATGTCCAGATATGGATAGATGGAGCTTCACATCACTCTGGGAGAGAGTGATGTTTCTCCAGTCAGCAGTTATGGCCTTGCAAAAGACAGTAGAAGTCTTACTGTCTTGTTTTAGTTAATCTTAGCTTTTAGTTAAACAGTCCTCGGCATGGGGGGTTTGGGTTCAGAAGCCATCACAAATGGATTCTTATGGCGCATTTCAAGCCTGTAAGAATGTCCCCAGTCTGTACTTGTTATTGCTGCTTTTACTGCCGAAAATTGCCAAGGCGAATGAACTAAATGAATCAGACTGACTGTTTTTTCAGAGCACGTTGGACACAGATAAAATCCTTGTATATATTCTTGTCTGTTTGGCGTGAGCTTTCACAATGTTCTTTGATTCTTTGTTCTCTAAAATTAGAGACAGGGTAGTTTCTCCTGATTTCTTACTTGATTGTGATGCATTGTAATTCTGCTCGTGCTGTTCATTTTGCACTACTGGTGTTTCTGTATTTGATAAATCTGTTGAAGGTAATTGGCTGTAACTGGTCTCCAGCCATTTTAAAATCTAATGTAATTAATTATCTGTCTTCGATAACACAGGAGCCTATCCCCGGCAGCACAGGGCGCAAGGCTGGGGACACCTGTGCAAATGCAAGGAGAACTTGTCTGTCATGGAAACTCTGGATGTCTTAATTATGGAGAGTAATGTCTTTAATAGCAATTATATATTTTGTAAAAATGCATTATGTTGCTTTTTTTTTTAAAAAAAAAATGCTGGTATTCATTTGTTATAGATGGCAAACAATTGGCTGTCTTTATCGGTGGCATCCTACCTGAAATCATCTTCTGATGCCATCTTGTGTGCGGAAAAACGCGATTTCCAGCAAATGCTAGCCTACACACACCTTGCACCTTGAAGAATACTGCTTCCCAGGAGTCCTTGCAGTGTGGCCTCAGAATATGCTACAGTGATTATTGAGAATGAGGTGGAGCTGCCAGCTGGTGGCGCTGCTACACATGCTGAGCATAACCGTGTGATTTTTTTTACTGCTTACATTAACTGCTAAGGGGTTTGAGTATATTTCCATGGGGTTCTGCTTTAACATGATCTGTGTGTGTGGGAATTTATGATGTTTGTTGTTAGGACTTGTCATTGCGGGCTTGCTGCACAGACCATCCAATTATCGCCTTGCCTCTGGCCCAGTTCATTTTACAGTGAGAAGAGTCTGTGTGTAGTGGTGTCTTAAGTGTGTGTCATTGTACTTCTTCCTCTTGTTTGCTCTCACGATGCAGGGGGAGTGAATGCATGAGTGTCCCAGCGTGCCACCGCAGCCTTTGAGCTGTGCTCCTTTCTTCATTCCTGTAAAGACTGTGGCATTTGTATACACATGCGTTTTCGTGAACGTGGCAGCCTGTCCCCGGGGGCCTTGTTTTTGGATCTAGGAATTGAAATTCTGAGGCATAGGCTGAAAGGCGGCCTAAAGGAACATGGAACATGGGTTCCACATGTGCATTGGAGAAATGATGCCCTGCCAGCACAGCAGATGTCTATCAGCTGAGCCAAATGAGAGGACGCTAAGATGTAATGAACTCCTGCAGCTACGGCTTCACTTAGTCGCTGCTCTTGTGGATAGTTCCGGGGGGCACTTCCAGTTCAAGGGATTGTGGTGCATCCCTGTGATACGGGGCACTGGTGGTGTGTTTCTTGGGTGGCCAAGCTCAGTAGGCAACACGAGCGAGGGTATGAGTGCCCACCATAACTCCAGGGAAGGGTGTTTGCTTTCTGGGGCATCCGTGGGGCATCAAAAGGGTCCTGTTGGTAACGATTGTGGGCTAAGGAATCGGAAGCTTTTTGAATCAGTCACAACTCAGTCCCTCACCCAGCTCCTACTCATCATGTGTAAGGCACTGTGCTGTGGTGGCTGGGAGGGACAGCACCACCAAGAGGCTGCAGTATGTTACTGCGGCACAAGTTGCTTTGTCAGCATTTGGTCCTTTTCCTGTTAATCAGCCTTATAATTGTAACTGTTAGATGGATTATCCTCGGCTTTGTTAGTTAGAACGAGAAATACAACACAGTGGTTGCTTGTCATGGGTGTTTTTATTTGAGCCAAAAATTATGTGCTTGTGGGCTGTGGTCTGAGTCATCATGCATCACAACTCCCTAGGCTCAGTCAAGTTTTGATGTTCTTTTAATTGCGGCCTGCTAATGGGCTGCAAATGAGGTGCTCTTCAGAATAGCTGAGGGGAGGTAGTATGTCTAAATGCTATCGGCTCTTCTCTGGTATCCCATGGGTCAATTTTAGGCCTATCTCAAATTTGCGTCTTCTCAAATCTGCCCTAGTAAAAAGCCATTGCTGCTCTCTGTTTCTGCTGGCCCTGGGTCCCAACTGCTGTCCAGAGATTATGAAGCGCAACTCAGTTGGTTTTGTCCTTGCAGCCAGTCCTCTATCACCCACCCATGTGCTCGTTGCCCAGAGGCCAATTTCATGTGCCCGGCTCAACCCGAGAGACGTGGCAGATGCACGGAGTCAGTCAGGATGCTCATGCCAGTCCTTGAATGGGCAGTCAAAGTGGGGAGCAATGCATTAATGAGCATGTCAGAACTTGCTGGAAGCTGATTTGCGGGGGGGGGGAGTCGCCAAGCACAAGCTGGCTTACAACTTGATGTGATTTAAAAAAAAAAAACACAGCTGAGTTGGCAGGTGACAAACACTAGTTGCAGTTTAACTCCAGCCTCAGCTGTGCTGCTATCAATATGAAGCTGACTTATAGCAGGTGCAAGATGTACCCATACCACTCCACACACAGCACCATGGCTGGGGGAGATGATCTGGCAGAGGAGCACAAATTCAATAAAGTGGAGGGTTTTGGAGCTTGTTAAAAGTTGCAGATGGCCTTAGTACCCAAGAAGGAGTCCCTACCCCGCACTCTCGCTGGACTGAGTCAGTATAAGGAGACGACATCCTCCAGAGAGCTTGGGGAGACCTCCCCTAAGAGCTTGCCCTCTGAAAATGGAGGCTTCTATTCGCCCCCGTCACTTGACCATGGAGTGTTAAATATATTGACATCTCATTGAGGCCCAGGGTTAGTCTATAGTCTTTACCTTGGAAGCTGTGGATGTTTGGCAAATGATAGCTGGAACTGGTGGCAGGTTCTCTGGGTTGAACCTCAGTGGTTTGGTCCAGAGGTCTCTCATGGCCCTCACAGGTCCCCTAAGCTGCTGGAGAGTTGTCAAGAGTTGGAATTTTTTGTTAATGGCAGATCTCTGCTACCTGACATCAGTGTGATGGAGCAGCTGACAGATTCTGTGCCAGCTGGGTCGCATGGGCATTTTTGGTAATGAGACATAAATAATGCAAGGTGTCAGTTCGAGAACAAATTGGACCAGAGCCACTGTGCTCCCTTGATGCACCTGTGGCACTTGTCTGAATCATAGTCTACCCTGTTGATGAATTTTTGCTTAAACGAAAAGGATGACTGATATTGGGGGTGGTGACTTAATGTGTTTTTGTGTATAGTGCACATGCGTGGGTCACATTGACCCAGAACTAAACTGTCGTGACAAGTAGCACTCTAACCATCAACTACACTATCAGTGAGGCAGGGCTCCCCTCTGGAATGGGCCAATGATTGGCAGGCTTTGTACTTGACGTCTCCCATATTAAGACCTGTGTGTTTGCCAGAGAAACCAGCACAATGCTAACCCCTCCCCTTAAGGGGCGACTGTCCTCTCCTGTGCTGTGTGTATGACCCCATCATTCTACGCTGACTCGTGTTCTGTGTATGTGGGAGCCGGGAGATGTCTTAATCCCCATGGCGTTTGAAGAGAGTGCCCTCTCTGAAGTGTTCATTAGCATCTCATTCTTCAAAGACGTGCTTGTGCTCCATGCTGCAGAGACCCAGCCAGGGGCATCTGGTGGTCCAACCGCCTCCAGACTGAGGGGCCACACACGTCTAATCCTAACCCACTGGGGTTAATTCAGGGGCCAACCCCTCCTAGGTGTGGAGGTTGGGAATGGACCAGAATGCTCTGGATGTGCAATATACAGTGCCCTTCACAATTATTGGCACCCCTGGAAATTATTGTGAACACAATGTAACTGAAACAGCTCAGTCCCCTTCACAGGGATGGTTCTGATAGCCACACTGACAGAGTTCACCCTTCTGTTCATAATGTAATGAGTCGTAATGCCTGCTTATGGTTTATTATTATGAGGGATTCTGTAGGGAAACCCCATAGGAAAACCTGCTGGCAGGAAACCATATGTATGCTGATATTGTACCTTTTGTCTCTTGCCATCTGCTTGAGGGATTGTGTGAGAAAATGAACCTGCCTGATTTAGTGTTTTCGTATTTTGCCCGGCGAGGAAACGTGTGTCCCATTTTTAAATCTTCAGAGAGGGGGTGTGGAGCAGTGAAGAAGCAGGATGAATGGCATCTGCTCATTATCTACGTGCTGTTGCTGTCTATGATTGGGGGGGCTGTTCTTCAGCTCTTAACTGGTTATTTGGCTTGTTCAACTGGAAAAGCCTCAGGAGCCACGATGCCTGCACCGACTCACTGATCCTTGCCATTTTGACCCCTGATGGGGGTGTCGCCTGAGTCTGCTTTGAAAGATGTGGTGCTGTCTTCTGGGACACTCCTCCTGATGGTGGCCTGCTGAGTGGCAGCTGGTTTGCAGGAATCTGCTCGCACCTGCGGCAGGATGTATGCGGCACGCTCGGTCAGCCAGAGGTCCGGGTTGACTGCTGTCATCCGAGCCAGAGCACGTAATGTCAGAGCACCACCCACATGGTTCTGATCCTCTGATAAAACACATGAGGTATGGGGGCCATCCACTGGCATCTGATCCTCAGATAAAAGGTGGCCTTTTTCTTTAAGTTTGCAGATGTTCCAAAATGGGACCAAGGGAGACAGCCAGCGAGCTGATGTGTGATGATGACAAAGGAATGGGTGTGTCTGATGCCAATGTTTTTTATCTGATTAATATTAGATTGGCTTAACTATCAGTTAGCACGCTCACATGTCCCCTCTCAGACTGCAGATTCTCGCCTCCCAATCAGTTCTCCTGTGCTATCATAGGGGACCTGCCCCCTTTCAGAGAGAAAAGAGTTTACTCATTCTGAAGGCGATTCTTTTTTCCCCATGAGAAAGTACCGTCATACATGTGGTTCCTCCTCAGCAGTGGAAGGTTGCTTATTGAAGACACCACTCATGTTCTTGGTATGACTTAAGGGTGTAAAAGTTTTTCTTTTTTCTGAAGGAAAATGAACAATTGCTTAACAGCTGTGATTTATTTATTTGCTGCTCTGGCTTTCTCTGGGAAAATTGCCATCCTTTCTTGCAATGCTGTACACCTTTTTTTTTTTTTTTTTTTTTTTGGTCATATGGTCTGGTTTTTATGGATGCCTGTAAGCCTTGACGGGGAATGTCAGGGCTTACTGGAGTATTTGGAGAAGGCTCAGGAAGCCAGGTGGAAAAGCTCACGAGTTTAGTCTATAGGCTAAAACAGGAGGATGTTTGCTGAGGCATGTTAGAAGCTCACTTGATCAGAAATGCACATATAACGGCCTGGAGTCAAAGAAGCGAAAGATGCATTAGGTAGTCTGATTGCCTGTGAAGACTCAGGTTGTACTTGCAGAAGATGGAATAAGTAGCCCCATGTGAAATTGTGGAATGAGAAACGCATTGTGAAATTAGGGAATTAGAACAAAGAGCGCCATTTGAAATGACCAAATAAGATGTGTTGTTTGAATTGCCTGAATAAGACAGAATAAGAAGTGTCATGTGAAATGTGGGTAGGCCTGTTCACCTGCTGCTAAATTTATAATAGGGACAGTTTGCATTTATCCCCTCAGAGTATGAAGAGAGGAAAGGCAAGTTTATTTATATAGCACAGTTTTCGTACACAAAGGTCATTCAAAGTGCTTGATAGGTTGAGAATATAAAAAGTAATAAAATAAGCTTAGAAAAAGTATTGTATATTGCCTGGCCAAAAATAAAGTTGCTGTTTGAGTTTAAATAAGCAAATGCAATACTTAAGAACCAATGGTCTGGTCTCAGCTTAGCAACATTATGCACCAGTAAAATGAAGTCAGCTGAGTACTTGAATCTATTGAATGACCAGGTTATGGCATCAATGGATTTTTTTTTCCCTCCCTGACGACATGGGCATATTCCCAAAAGACAATGCCAAAATTCAACAGGCACACATTGTGAAAGAGTGGTTCAGAGAGCATGAGGAATCATTTTCACACTTTAATTGTACACTGTTGTCCATCTGATTGATCTACCTCATTGTTCATATTGTATTAATGAACTTAATAAGCTTGTCTTGCCTGGTGCCAGCCAAAGAAGCATGGGCTTCCCACTTGAGTCTGGTTCCTCCTGAGGTTTCATCCTCCTGAGAGAGTTTTTCCTTGGCACTGTTGACCTTGGGCTTTGTGACAATGCATCTTGTTAAAGGTGCTATATAAATAAAATTAAATTGAATTGGCCACCACAGAGTCCTGACCTTAACCCCACTGAAAGTCTTTGAGATGTGGTGGTGAAGACTTTACATAGTGGTTCAACTCATCCATCGTCCACATATGATCTTGGTGAAAAATTAATGCATATCTGAACGAAAATAAATCGCAACATTGCATAAGCTAATCAAAACAATACCACAACAACTTGTGTGCTGTAATCAAAGCTAAAGGTGGTTCAATGAAATATTAAAGTGACTTTTTGGCCAGGGAGTGTGTAATAAGTACAGTACAATAGATCACTGAAAAGCAGTAGAAAATAGTGCTTTTCAGTTTCTACTTGAATATGAAGATTGACATATTGCAGGTATTTTCTGAAAATCTTTCATTGTTAAATCCTGGGTGCCAGGTGCTTCAGATATTTGTTGATTGGTAGAATACTGTATTATAATGTGAATTCAGAATTAAAACTTTAAATATTTTGTATCAGTCATTGTACAATGTATAAAACAATTATTGGTATTTAAATATATACTACTAAATATGAAGCCGTGCTGTGGTACATAACCGCAATCCAACTACAGCTAGCTACCTGCTATACATTCACACATTAACACCATAGTGCTTAAAATGAACTGCAGTTGGTGTCTTAACTGAAATATTGTGTGTCAAAAGGTGTTAAGTTTCCTGTATTCTGAAAGTCTAAGTTATAATTAAACATGGGGATGTGGCTATGCAGCATTGTATTTGTATATCTAGGTTCAAGTTGGCTAAAAATAAACAAGTACGTTTTATTTTCCTTTATGTAGAACTTCAAATTTTGAAAATCAGGTGAAAATTAAGGATTTTTAGAGCCACTGAAACAGCATTTCAGGCCATGTCCCATTGTTTACTTGTGTAACTTCCACAAAACATGGCAACTCCATGACATTGCATCGCTGTCAGTGATGGCAAATAGGCAATGTCCGATCCAGTAATGTATATCAATGATTAAAATCCATCATTCATGATCTTTTGTAGTATTTTTAACAATGTCTTTCCAACAATGCATACAAATTCTACAATATGTAAAAAATCTGTGCCCCCTTGTGGCTAAGACTGGCAAACCCCAGTACAAGTCCAGATTGCACCTTTCAGGCCTTGTTACAGTGTGAAAGGCTGCACTGAGATGGCAGCAGCTTTATTTGAAAGCCTGGCTGTTTAATGCTAAACAGAGGGCCTCCTTTCAGGGCCTTCACTCCTCCTGGGTGCTGCTTGCTGCTCATGTGTGTGGCAAACCTTCCTGACCTGTGCCCAGGGCACCTCATACAGTGCAGAAGCTTTGTCTAGTGCTGAAGCCCTAACTTGTTACTTTTTGTCAGCTTGAGTGTCTGTGGAAGAGGGAAAAGAGGGCAGTGCTGTGATAATCTGGCCTCTGGACGTCTTTCCCCTTAGACGGTAATCATTTATGACACTCCCCAGCCACAGGGGATGTAGCAGAGAGAGCAAAGTGCTCAGAGCTGCTGTTAGCATTAAGACAATTTCAGATTTAGTGGGTATGTTTCAGGAGACCTCTCCCCGTGCTCCTCTTGTACACTCACAGGCCTTCTTGATGGACTGGCACCTACAGATAGCTACTGTATAGAGCAGAGAGCTAAAGTAGCCAGGTCAGCAAAGGCTTAGCTGATTTACAGATCTGTGATGTTGCCATCATGTCCCATAGCTGCTGGACTTTGCTCACATTGAGTGCTTTGGTGTAATTGTAGAAGACTCCCCATCACCTGCATTAGTGAAGGTGCAGCGTTTCCTAAGAGAACATTGTTGGACGATATTCAGCCACTTGTACAAAGTGGAAATATCAAGACCCCAGTTCAACCTGCTGAACCACCTCTAACAGCTGGCATCAGACCACCTGTTTCTCTTAAGTGATGAAAACATTTAGCCCACTATGCACACCTCCACAGCAAGCTCACACCAGCTGTCCTAGCAGGTAACATGAGCAGATGGGGTATGGTGGTTAGCCAGCTGTACTGGTTAACAGGGAGCAGTACACTCTAGACATGAGTCTGGGTGGGAAGTTTCTAGGGTCGCACTTAGTCTTGGGTGGGTGGCAGCGAGGTAGTCAACCACGTACCGCCCACATCCTCTCCGAGATAACTACATGTTCTGTTTAACTCAGAAAACAATACCAGCGGTACCAACCACACGTGTGCATCCTGTATCATTCACCTCCTCACAGGTACACAAACGTGGTAGCCAGTTTTTATTTGACTGCATGGCTATTCATCTTTGCAGCCTGTTACTGTACTTTTTGGCTAATAAATCACTGGAAGTGATCGCTTAACAGTTTTTCACTGGTGATGTTTTTGGGAATAAAGCCAGGGACGGCGTGTCCTACTTGGTCAAAGACGCGAGAGGAAACCGTTATTTATTGAAGGCGGAAAAATGTTAAAGTACTTTCATAGTATGTGACAGCCCTTTCTCTTCGACATCGAATATTGCCCTTGTTATAGTTAATTCATAAGCGATTCGGTCGCCTCTGGATTATATTGTTTCCAAGTTTCTGTTTAGGTGAACTGTGCAGTCGGCGTTTGCTTGTGCGTACGAGTCTGCGCCAAAGGGAGCGTATTTTAAGGGCAGAAAGCCGGGGAACAGCAGCCAGCAACCTTCGTTCAATGTGTGCACCAGGCTGCGCGGCGCAATCTCTCTCCATCCCCCTCTCTTTTCTGCTCTCGCTTCATTCACGCCGTCTGGCGAGCGGTGCCGATCCTAGCTGCCAAGACGAAAGCGGAGTCTCTCTGCCG
>JAACJT020000042.1:1502099-1515454 GCA_009936485.2 Gymnarchus niloticus | reverse complement strand
TGCTCTCGCTTCATTCACGCCGTCTGGCGAGCGGTGCCGATCCTAGCTGCCAAGACGAAAGCGGAGTCTCTCTGCCGGAGTAACTGGAATGTCTAGCTCCAGAAAGGAGTTTGACGTTAAGCAGATTTTACGAATCCGATGGCGGTGGTTCGGCCACCCCACCTCCACGCCGCCTCACAATCAGTCGCTGGGTGACTTCTTCAGCGGTAGAGGAAACGGAGGCTCAGCGGACAATCCGTCGCTCGTCCTGGGCACCGCCGCCAGCACGAACAGCAGCGGTAACTGCAGAAAGTTTTTGGACCTCACAAGCCATTCCGTGACCGTATCGGCATCCGCTACTGGCTGCCAGCGCACATTAAACCAACAGGACTTTCGGAACCCGCCGCCGCCCCAGTGGGTCGCGCACCCACAGCCAAAATCGGAGGTCGTGGAGTTGACCGGCCAAGGATGCGCGGAGTCCAAGCAGGCTCCTTCGGAGGGACGCGACCCCGAGGGGGTCCGTGGGGGTGAAGCCGACACGGGCAATATTGAAACAGACTCCAGCTCCTGCAGGTAACCCCGTCTGATCGTGAGTCCGTGGGTCGTATGATATTAGATGGAGGAGCTGGATAGGAGAAGCATTACTTCGTATCTCCAAGATGTTTGGACGCCTTTGAAATAGGGTGTAATCTAATAGCAACTTTTAAATGAGGTGGAAGTTTGCAGAGAAATACTCTCCCCGTCGAGGAATTAACGTTTCCAAGTAACTCCGCTGAAATTGATGTTAAATTTCCAGGAAGGCAGTTGCAGTGTCATTAATTAATGGCAGCCTGAACTGACGTTAAACTCTGGATTTAACGCCAGTAACAAGGCGAGATGTCGTATAAAGCCTCGGTCTTTTTTCCAGATCGCGTCCATTTGTTAAATTCCCCAAGCCATTTGTATTTCGGTGCTCGAGATCCTACCGTTTTCCCCATAAAAGCACCGGAAACCAGCGTTGTACGGTCGTACAGTAAGAAATGCCCTACTGCTGACCGTCTTCCCGTACGCTTGCATCAGACATCTGTGTCCCATTTGGAAACAATAGGCCAATTATCGTATATTATCATATGCAGGTATGGGCGGCAAAGCTGAAGACGCGGATATACGCATATAGTGTGTACGTGTTTAAAACACGGGACATGATTTCATAAAAGGGTTGTAGTGTAAGAACACGTTTTTAGTTGGCTTGAAGCTGGTCACACCTGGGTATGTTCCAAGTGTGCTCCGCGGAGAGAGTGACGCGAAGTCCTCCAGCGAACTGCTGCCCTAATGCACCGGACCCCAAAGTGGCTGCATCTGTTTTTGCGCTTTTGTAGAAGCCCAGGGTGTGTCCTCAGATTGTATGGGCTGGAGAGACGCTGTTTGGAGGATCTGATCCGCTACTTGCGTTTAAATCAGCCACCGTTCGTTTCGTTCGCCATTCTTAACGAGTGTAAACATTTCGTTCTGCTGTCACGGTTGTACCGAGTCGTTTAATTTGTTGTGTGTTGTAGTTAATCGTTTCATTTAATATGCTTCTCAATTTTTCTATTCCATCTGGTGCGCAAACTCTCCCATGCCAAAGCAGACGTGGGCTTTACTAATTGAATTTACGTGCTGTGGTCTTTTGGAAGAGCGCTCGGGAGATGATAAAAATGATCCCATACGAAGGAGTGTACTCCACTTTCTCTACTAGAAGTGACTTGGGGTGTGGACTCTGCATCAGTTTCTTTTTTTTTTTCCTTTTCGTGAGAGCCACGCTGCCCTCCTCCTGTGCTATCCCAATCTGGAACGTCTCTGTCCAGCTGCTCAACCTTTTTTGCGTGATGTTAATATGCCCCCCCCAGCGTGATGTTGCAGAGTGTGTCAAAATTAAGCTTCAGTCATAACCCAACTCAGTGGGCCCAGCGCTCACGCCCACATCTCCAGGGGTTTGAATCCCCACCCCTCCAGTCAAGACAGTCTTTTCAGCTGATTGCTGATGGGTTTGGAAGGTAGCTTTCTGGAATTTTAACACCTTTCTCTATAACTTTTTTTTTTTCCTGCTTTGCTGACTGCTTGGACCCAGCTACAACAGCATTACCTGCCAGCCTTTTCCTTTTTGTCACTGACCCCCAGCAGGTGTACAGAGATTCCCTGGTACAGCGAAGAGGGTGGTGCTCCCCTGTTGTTGGCATGGTAACAGCAGAGCTTCCCTTGTTGTTGGCATGGTGCCCTTCACACATCGCTGTAGTGATTAGCTATTTGTGAGGAGCTTGGGGATGCCACTGGCCCACATGTCCTCAGGAGGGCATGGTGACTCTCCCAAAAACTCCAATTTTCTCATGGCCCCCTGCAGGGTCACCTCCAGCTGTTGTTTTCACGTCGCTTTGCTGCAGCTGTGGTGACAGAGTCTTGGGCATTATTGTTGTGCTTCTAGGGGCTGGGTGGTGGTCCTGTGACTTCGTGCTGCAGCCCTGTTCCTGTTACATTCCTCTAGGAGCTCCAGCAGCCTGACCCTGTCCTCCAGCCAGACCATGGAGGCCTGCGTCCCAGAGGAGCACTTCCAGGTGGTGAGCCATGCGGAGCAGGCCTTCCGCAAGATGGAGAGATACCTGAGGGGCAAGCAGCTATGCGATGTGGTGCTGCTGGCAGGCGAGCGCAGGATCCCCGCCCACAGGTTAGAGGTGGGGGTGTCCTGGGAGGACTTCTTGCGTGGTTCCTGCTCTTTCCCCCCCCCAGTTTGTGGTTTTCGTGTCATAAAAATCTTGCTTTTGTTGATTCTTGGTGACTGAGGTGAAGAAAACCCATCAGCCCAGATGCACATCTGGAGTTATCCGCAGCGTACACTGTGAGGTGCGTTCAGGGTCCCACGATGGCCCTCTGTCCTCCCCTCTAAGCAGGAATGTCCTGCCTCCTTCAGCTGCTATCTGATTGTTTGCCCCTTTCACCTGTAGTCTCAGTGAAATCCAGCTCCCTCCTTCCTGGGCAGATTAACTGGCCAGGGGCATCTACGTACTGCTGGTTATGGGAGGTCTGCAGGCGAGGTCATGGAAGGGGTTGGTCAGGTGGCTGGGGGTGGGGGGTCTGCCATCCAGATGAGGTCATGAGGGGGGTCTGCTTGGCAAGTGAGGTCACAGGTCCACTTCTGCTGTGAGGTCCAGATTGCAGCACTATGGGTTATGAGCCCCCCCGATACATCATCGCTCAGGGTCACAGCGGGCAGGTTAGTGTCGACCATGTGACTCCTGAATATTGATCCCTTCTGAGTGAAGCAAGGTGCAGCCTACTCTTACTGACTGATGGCTTCAGTTTCAAGACTGACCGTGTTCACCTTCCTTAACTGTTCCAGGAGAAGCCAGCTGTGTGATGACGCCTGGCCTCTGGGCAGCCAGCTGCGTGATGACACCTGCACAGATGGCTGATGCCCTGTGGGGTTTTAAAGTCTCTTGCTGCTGTCCTCTGCAGTGCTCCGATCATGTACTGCAGGTTGTTCTTAGTGTGATTTTGGAGGTGCCTCTTGCCATTAGATAATGTTTTCCTACTGAGACAGCAGGGTCACCAGCCTGTCTGCAATGGAGGACAGAGTGTTAGCTTTCTAGTGGGGGGATCTGGGGCAGGAGATGAAGGAAAGGTTCTACATTCCTTCATCTGGGGTCTTCATCCTGCCTAGGGAGTTTGAAACCTCAAAAGCAGTTCCTCATTTTACCTTCTTTAGACGGTGCAGCTGTGAGCCATCAAATCCAAACGGAGATGATTTGGTTGGATGACGACTGCAAGCTGGTTTAGTCAGTCACATGAATAGTCGTCAGCTGTGTGTGTGTGTGTGTGTGTGTGTGTGTGTGTGTGTGTGTGTGTGTGTGTGTGTGTGTGTGGTCTCCCCTCGGAGCATGTGCATGTGGCAGTCAACTTCCCAATTCGGTAAGTCCTGACTGGAAGTAAATGTGCGGGTTCTTTTATTTTCACACACAGAGGATCCCATGACATTCATACTGGAACGAGAGATTGGAGATAAATGTGTTTGCCAGAGTGGCTCTCAGTGGCTGGAACATTTTCCTGTCTTTAATTGCTTTATTGCAATTTCTAAAAAACACTCCAATGTTACTTCTCTGCCATCTCTCCTGTCTTCCTGGTGTGTCTGTCTGTCTGCCTGCCTGCTCCTGCCTTCCCTAACTCTACAGTGTGTGCCTGTCTATCTGCTCTGGACATTGTCCCCTGGAGCCCTTTGTTCCATCTCTCGCTCTCGTTCCCTCTCTTTGATCCCGATCTACGAAATGTTTTCATTTCTCATGCCTGGTTTTTGCCTGATTTCCCCCCCCCCCTTTGCATGTTTAAGAAAGGCTCAACCCATTTTGAATTGGGGCTGGGTCTCATTGTGGCCAATGTGTCATGAGTGATAGGCTAAATATGTCTCCTGATTAATACCTGGGCTGTTAATGACAGCAAGGTGACAGACTTCATGCTGCTGCTTTTCCTAACCACCTGAAGGGGGCACTCCCATTCAGTTGCAGGTGAAATGCCTCTCTCTTTAACCCCTTCATTCCATTTTCTCCTCAGACTGGTCCTCTCCTCAGTCTCCGACTACTTCGCTGCCATGTTTACCAGTGACGTCAAAGAGGCCACACAGGAGGAAGTGAAGATGGAGGGGGTGGATCCAGATGCATTATGGGCGCTAGTGCAGTACGCTTACACAGGTGAGACTCTGAACCTGGCAGTTAATCCCACCCTCTGAGCCTCCTGTTAGGTCCTACCCCCTTTCGTATTTGGATAAGGTTTTCACTTTACCAAGGCTGCCTCCTGCATGCTTCCTCCCAGTGGCCTCCTCAGGCTTCCCTGGTTCCCTCATGGCTGTACTCGCTCTTTCTGTAAGGGGTCCCCAGGCTTGTGAACTCATTGTAGCTGGCTGCTCTTACTTGTACTCTGCGTTGGGGGTGAGAAACAGTTTGAATGGCAGATAAATGCTCCAGTTGGTTTGTCTCTCTTAATGTGATGAAGGTTAAGATTATGCCAGGTGACTGGTATTTCTCCCAGGTTGCCTGGAGCTGCGGGAAGACTCCATCGAGAGCCTGCTGGCGGCGTCCTGCCTGCTGCAGCTATCTGCCGTTGTGCAGGCCTGCTGCGCCTTCCTGGTCAAGCAGCTGCATCCCTCCAACTGCTTGGGCATCCGCTCGTTTGCTGATGCACAGGGCTGCCAGGACCTCCACAAGGTGGCACACTGCTACACCATGGTGAGACGCTGCTCTTCTCCTCCTGCCCCAACCCCGCCAAGAGTTCTCTCCCTCTGGCAGTGATATCGATTAAAACCTGCTCTGCTTTCAGGTTCCACTGGTGGCTCCAGTTAGTGTGCACGTGTGTGAGTGCAGATCATGACGTATTTTTGCCCCTCTCTGCTGATGTATTTTGATACAAAATACATTGTATTTTATATGGTGGAGTGACACTCTGATATAGGCATAATTAATCTTTGTCTTTATTTTAAGAGTTCTGTTTGGAATAAGTTTTTATGTTGAATATACACGCATTGGCAGCTTCATTAGGTACACCTGTTTAAATGCTTGTTAAAGCAAATATCTAATCAGCCAATCAGGTGGCAGAAACATAGACATAGTCAAGTGGATCTGTTGAAGTTCAAACCAAGCATGCGAATGGGGAAGAAAAGTGATTTTAGTAACTATGAACATGGCGTGGTTGTTGGTGCCAGACAGGCTGGTTTGAGTATTTCAGAAACTGCTGATCTCTAGGGTTTAGAGAATAATCTGAAAGAAAAAACATCCAGTGAGTGGCAGTTCTCTGGGTGAAAATGCCTTGTTGATGGCAGAGGTCAGAGAAGAATGGCCAGACTGGTTCAAGCTAATAGAAAGGCACCAGTAACTCTAGCCACTCGATACAATCAAGGTATGCAATAGTCCTTGAAGCAGATGGGCTACAGCAGCCGAAGACCACACCAGGTTCCACTCCTGCTAGCTACGGCCAGGATCCTGAGGCTACAGTCGCACGGGTTCGCCAAAATTGGATGATGGAAGATTGGAAAAACATTGCTTGGAATGATGAATCTTGATTTCTGTTGTGACATTCATATGGTAGGGTTAAAATTTGGCATAAACCGCATGAAAGCATGGATCCATCCTTGTATCAACAATTCAGGCTGGTGTTGGTAGTGTAAGGGTGTGGGGAATATTTTCTTTGCACACTTTTGGCCCTTTAGTACCAAAAGAGCATTGTTTACACACCATAGCCTTTTTGAGTATTGTTGCTGACCATGTCTGTCCCTTTATGACCACAGTGTAGTTATCTTCTAATGGTTGGTTCCAGCAGGATATCACACCATGTCACAAAGCTCATATCATCTCAGATGTGCAAAAAACCAATGACAATATGTTCGCTGTACTCAAATGGTCTCCACTGTCACCAGATCTCAGTAAGATTGAGCCGCTTTGGGATGTGATGTCATGATGCCAATCTCCCATTCCAGTAGCTGTCAGCTACTGATAGCATTATGCAGTTGCTGCCAATCATATCAATATGGACCAAAATCTTTGAGGAATGTTTCAAGCATCTTGTTGAATGTATGCCATGAAGAATTAAGGCAGTTCTGAAGGGCAGTGGGGGTCCAACTTGGTACTAGCCAAGTGTACCTAATAAAGTGGCTGAGCGTATATCCTGTAAAATATTTTTGGATGATATTGCAATGTGATCGTAAATGTGATTAATCACCCAGATGTGTGGTTAATCATGCAATTAATTCTCAAGGTGTGAGATGATTTTTTTTTTTTTTTTTTTTTTTTTAATCCTTCAGCAGCCTTGGTTAACTGTAATTGGAAAAATTGCTTCATTGCTAGCACCACAACTTTGAATAATTCAGTAGTACACCAAATGCCACCCTTTCCATACAAGATATCGCATATACAGTTGTGGGAAATGAGTATTTTTGTGTTTTAAAAATCCAACAGAAAAGTGTTTTTATTATTTCATTTTTACAAAATGTAATACAAATAAAACTTTTAAAATGCATATTTTAAATACAAAATGGTATCAGAAATGCTGCCTATCCCTGGAGATTAGCAGGTGCATGCGTGTGATGTGTATGTGAGCAGAGATCAGCAGGTGTGTGTGTGTGTGTGGGTGGGAGGGGGTTTGGGGATGTGTCGATGACTCGCCATGCCACATACTACCATCTGCCACTCATGCCCTTCTTTGAGAAAATGGCAGGCAAGACTGCCAGTGAATTTTTTTTTCCCCCCTTGGAGTTGCTATGGAAACCCTTACCAAAGCCACTCTGCCTCTGTGTGTCTGTGATGGGATGCAGTAGAATCTGGAGTTAAAGGGGTCTGAAACTGGTGGCTGAGCTTGGTATCTGAGATGTTAGTGGGCTGTGTATGGGGGGTTGCTTCATGTGGGTCAGGAGGTGCTTCACCCGGGTGGGTCACCTACCTTGGCATGTTGTCCTTACTGACTGCCCCCTCCCCGGTTTTTGGGAATATCCCCTTTATGGGGTAGTCATGTGTGTGTCCTCCATTTCTCTCACCAGGCCAGCAAGAAAGCTGCCTTTTTGTTTCACAGGCATGCCAGTCTCTTTCCAGTTAATCCCGCCCTGTCCACAGAAGGGGTATTATGAGTCTGGTAGCTGCTGTTCATTCGTGTTTTATTTCCAAATCTTTTATTTCGTCATCTTTTCCTCATTTGGGTATCTACTCCCATGACTTCTGCAGCAGAGCATTGCTGATCTTGAACCACAGAAGGATTATCCAGAGTCAGCATCATTCCTCTGTCATCCCCATGTTGCCTTCCTGTACGTGTGTGTGTGACACTCCAGCCTCCTGCAGCTGTAGATTACTGACCTCACTCCCGGTTGCCCCGGTCATTCCTGCAGGAGCACTTCCTGGAGGTCATGCGGAACCAAGAGTTCCAGCTGTTGCCCCCAGGTGAGGTGGAGAAGTTGCTGTCATCGGATGACATGAATGTGCCGGATGAGGAGACGGTGATGGGGGCACTACTGAGCTGGGTGCAGTACGACTGCGCGGACCGCCAGCGCTACCTACCCCGCCTACTGGCTCATGTGCGTCTGCCCCTGTTGACACCGCAGGTAATGAGCTCCACCTGGGGCACACCAAGGCCTTCCGTTCAACCTAGTGGGGATTGGGGTCATGAGGCTAGTCAGTGGAAGCCTGTGAGGGTAGCACTTGTGGGGTGAGTTGGGCGAATGGGGCTCTCACACCTGGGGGCCGGTAGGCCCTCTGTCAGATGGGGGGTCTGTGTGTTAGTTTTTCCTGCCCTACGCCCAATGAGTGAATATGGCCTGCCGGCCTGCTGGCTCGTCTCCCTGTAATTTAATTATTCTGGGGGATCATCTTAATGTGCTTTTCTGCCATGGGGATTTTCATCACACTTAAGCCTGGCAAGGCAGGTACCAGGCTGGAGCAGAGCCTCCCTGCCGCTGTGTCAGTTCCCACCCCCAGGAGGTCCCACCACATTCCTCCTCAGAGCCACTCACAGGCCTAGATTTAGAATGCATGTCAAGGACTCTCTTGGTGCACGGATGTGAACAGCGGATCAGTGAATATTGTAGGACCCCCTTCCCTAACCTTGGAGAATTGGCGAATCCAATAGAACCCCTTCCCCTGTTTTGGAGGATCAGTGAATCTTGTATAACGTTCCCCCTCATGTTGGTGAATCCCATACATCCTCTTGCTCTTTCTCAGAGGATTATTAGGATTTCCTGCATGATCAAATTAGTACTTCAGTTCCGTGGTTGCCAAGCAGCACAGCCCTTTAAGGGCAGGTGACTTTAAGAACGTTTTACTACTTTGCCATGATATAATCAGAAATCAGATTCTCCCGGATCTGCACAGTGAAAGGTCTTTCTCTTTGCCCTTTCATCTTTCTTCTGCAGAGTGGTTTGCGCGGTGGAGGCGTAATATTTATTAAAAAGAAAAGGACAAACGTATCAGCACAGCCACAGCGTCGGCTTCCATCTAAATGTAAATGATTCTGTTCCAAACCCTAGCAACCGTTTCCTAGCTGCCTGCTCAACGACTCCAATGGCCTGGAGATGCCAGGTGTCATGTGACCCTGGTTGTAATGGAAATTCTGTCTTTCTGTCGTTTTTGTTTTTCTTTTCCCTATGGAGGGGGGAGCAGGTGGGAGGGTTAGGCCCCATCATTGAGTCTTGTGGGGGTGCGGAGACTTGCTCAGGGTGAATGATGTTGGGCTGTGTGTCGGGAACATGGTGATGATGTTTCTTTAATAAACTGCCCGGAACTCTCTGCAAAAGGCGACGGAGGAGTCACTACTGAAACCCGCTAGGCAGTGGTAACAGTGAGGGGACTGACTTTAGATAGCAGCCCGGTCCCAGTTAACAAAATGTAGGGGGCAGCCTTGTGTAATAGCAGGGCCCAGTGATGAGTGAGTGTGTCACAACCTTTGAAAATGGGTCCAGAGTATCAGAGTAGCATCTAGGTATGTAACACAGCTGCTTCATACTCGGTATGTTTTGCCTGCCTCTCTTTCTGAAACACCATATGGAACTTTTTTGTATTTTTGTTTGAATCGTACTGGGTTAACAACGTAGCCTTGCTCTTCCCTCCTCCTCCCCCTGCTGTGGCCCAGTTCCTGGCTGATGTGGAGTCCAGCCCCCTGCTGAGGGACAGTGTGGAATGCCAGCGGCTGCTCATGGAGGCCATGAAGTACCACTTACTGCCTGAGCGCCGGCCACTGCTGCAGAGCCCGCGTACGAGGCCCCGCAAGGCCACAGTGGGGGCACTGTTTGCTGTGGGTGGCATGGACGCCACCAAAGGTAGGCCCCCCATGCTGTCAGCTACACCTGTTCTCCGGGTCCTCCATTCACACTCCTGTACTCTTTACAGGACGCCCACATTGAATGGTTTGGCCATTTACCTGAGGTTGTAGTTGTAACGTTATATTTCACATCACGAATGGGGAGTAATGAGTACTGGAGAGATGCAGTTGACTGTGTCTGTGAGGGACCCCCCGGCTTCATATGCTCGCGTGCTCCTCTTGTGATGTAATCCCAGGAAGCCATCTCCTCCTCCCAGTGAAGATGTCCCCCGCAGGCCCTAATGGCCTTTCTTCCCGTCCTCGCAGGAGCCACTAGCATTGAGCAGTACTGCCTGCGGCGAGACTCCTGGAAGCAGGTGGCCGTGATGAGTGGCCGGAGACTACAGTTCAGCGTGGCTGTGCTGGAGGGCCGGCTCTATGTGGTTGGGGGCCGGGACGGCCTAAAGACCCTCAACACTGTGGAGTGCTACAACCCACGTAGCAAGAGCTGGAGCGTCATGCCACCCATGTCCACCCACAGGCATGGCCTGGGTGAGGCCCACTCTTATTACTCCTTAGCCCTATTGCATGGCACATGTGCTCAGAGCAGATGTGTGCATGTCCCTGTGCAGGTGTTGCTGTGCTAGGGGGCCCCATGTATGCAGTCGGGGGCCATGACGGCTGGAGCTACCTGAGCACAGTGGAGCGCTGGGACCCCCAGGCCCGGCAGTGGAGCTTCGTGGCCAGCATGTCGACACCGCGCAGCACAGTGGGCGTGGCCGTTCTTGGTGCCAAGTGAGTCCTGCCTCCACTGTGCCGAACATCATAGCCTTACAGCCGTACTCAGGATATTGCTTGTCCTGCCTCTGTGCTGCCTGCCTACTCGTTAAATGTGCAGGCTGTCCCACTGTGGGCCTCACGCTGCTTGCTCAGTGAAATCACCCACACCCAGACTGTCATTTATTTGCATTTACTACAGCCCTGATTAGCTGAGAATTTCCTATAGCACTTTAGAGAGAAACCTGCAATTTTCAGTACTTTTAGCTTTTTAGCCGAAAATGGCTCCCACTCTCTCTGCCTTATGATTGATGTTGATGTCCTCACCATAAACGCTTTCTTCAAAGAGCAGAGTGAGATTGCAATAAATGGTTATGACCCTTTAAACCACCATAGTCCAGTTATGAGAGCTAGCAGATGCTGGCAGAGCCCCTCCATATGGCTCAGAGTGGCGTTGTCAGATGCCATCAGCTCCTCCTGGCTATTCTGTTGGGCTTTGGGGTCACCATCTCTGTGGCTTTTCTGTGGCACTTGTTACTCGGTCCTTCCCAGTGATTCGGGCTGGAATGCTCACACTGACTGGTATCTTCCTCCACCTGTCCTGATTGGCTGGCTCTTCATTCTCTCCCACCCCTGTCCATGTGAGCAGGGTTTACCTGCTATTAGCATGGCTCAGTTTGCACGAGTGCGGAGTCCATCACACACCTCTGGGGTGGTTTGCTCAGTAACGCCTCCATGTCACTGCCCTATGAGATTGGGCAGGAAGTTGTTAACTGGTACAGGCATGAGAATGAAGCCATACGGCAGGAAATGTGGCTGAGCAGAATTGGGCAGGGACTTCTGGGATGGGCGTTTAAAGCTTTTGCTACTTGAGCCAAGTGAGGGACAGGTGGAGCGACCTGGGATGAGAAGGCTGGCTGTTCCTGATCTGGCATAAAGTCTGCTGCGAAATACAGCGGGAGCCATAGAGTCTGAGGTACACCTTACTTAAATGGCACCCTGTCCCGGCTCTGTCACAGGTTGTACGCCGTGGGTGGCCGCGATGGCAGCTCCTGCCTCCGCTCGGTGGAGTGCTTTGACCCCCACACTAACAAGTGGAGTGCCTGCGCCCAGATGGCTAAGCGGCGGGGAGGCGTGGGCGTGGCAACCTGGAACGACTTCCTGTATGCTATTGGCGGCCATGACGCTCCTGCCTCCAGCTTGGCCTCACGCCTCTCGGACTGTGTGGAGCGGTGAGTGTTTGTTTCTCTGCTTGGGGTGTTGAAGTGTGCAGCACCAGGAGGCGCTCTTGAGCCACTTCAGAGGGCTAGTAATGTTACAAGGGTGAATTGTCCCCAGTGACGCCTGCTTCACTTATTCTGCACATTCAGCTTTGACCTAACCATGCCTCAAACCCTTAACCCCCATTATTCCCTGTACTGACTGCTGTGGTGTCTACTGAGTGTTGACAGCAGTTAGATGCTGGGTTACAAAGTAGCAATGCTGCTATTTTAATGCAGAGAAGCTGAAAGATGCAGCTGATTTAGGCATATGAACACACATCACGTGTACTTGTCCAGTTTTAATTAACATCCTTGCATGATGATTCGGGAGGCATTAAACGTTAGTTGTTAGACGGCCTAAATTTGTAAACGTCCTCGTCACACCTGGGCCTGTTTCAGTATTCTGAATGTGACAGTGGCTGAATTTTAACACCAGCTCAGCCATGCCTGATCAGCAGAACGCAGTGGCTTCGCGGACAGGTAGGGATTGCAAACCATGGCTTGCTCACGTGCGTCGTTGTCTTTTCCAGGTACGACCCCAAAACGGACATGTGGACCACTGTGGCGCCCATGAGCATCAGTAGAGATGCGGTGGGCGTGTGCCTGCTGGGGGACTGCCTGTATGCCGTGGGAGGTTATGATGGCCAGGTATACCTTAACATCGTGGAGGCCTACGACCCACAGACCAACCAGTGGAAGCAGGTCAGCTCTCTGAACTACCTTCACTTTTTCATCCTGTCGTTTTTTGTTCTCTCTCTCTCTCTCTAACCTTTAACGGTACCTAAATGTTGCTCTAACTATCCTGCAGGTTGCTCCACTGTGTGTCGGCAGGGCGGGCGCCTGTGTGGTGGTGGTCAAGCTATAGCATCCTGTGATGTTCCACTCAGACAGTGATGTCGCCTCCGGCCTGAGGAGGTGGGAACTACAATGGACTTCAGAGACCGGGTGGTCATGTTGGGTCACACAGATGACAGCCTTCCCACATTCCCATTGGGCTGAATATAAACAGTGGGACGTTTTCCTCTGAGGATAGTCTCTCCACGTGCCATGTCCTGAATGTCACTGGTGGGTCTGGAATGAAATTCCAGCTGCTTGTTCTGCTCCCTAATTAGACTGGTTCTGGCTGGAGCTGGGAGATGCGGCTTTACAGTCTCGTTGAGCAGTGACTACAGTGTCAGCTGAAGCTGCTGCTGTGTCTCCCTGGGGGGCGTTGGCCTTCCTGTTGGTTCTCCTGATGTCAATGTGGGTGTGGTCCTGTCTTCTGCCACTGGTCTGGTTATATTCAGTGCAACTGTCCTAAAACACGTTGAATACGCTGTGGTGCTCGTTCACTGTGGCTCTGCTCAGGAATGAGGTGAAGTAAGACCATTGCGATGTAAGCATGATGCTGAGGGATGGATCATTGGCCTTTTAATCAGACTTTGTTCCAGGTGAGCCTCATCTGTATAGAGGCTTTCTTCCAGTACAAGTGCTTTTATGACAGAAAATTGACAATGTTGTTACAAGATCAGTTGCACCCTTTTGCCCCCACGGTGGGGAGTTATGGCATGCAAACCCCCCCCC
>JAACJT020000042.1:1487072-1501899 GCA_009936485.2 Gymnarchus niloticus | reverse complement strand
CCCCCAAGCATAATCTTTAGACCTTTCTCACAATGAATCGCCATCTCTATTCACATTAATACAGCCTGAAAAATGTCAGTATTCTCACAAGGGCCAAGTCACAAAAGCAGAACATCCACACTACAGCTCTCAGAAATAGCTGTCCAGTCTGACCTTGTTACGTTTAGAATTACTCGGGGTGTCCTGCAAAGGACTGAGCGTATTGGCTTCTTGTAGGAAAACGGCATTTATATTCTGTTGACAGGCAGCATATCCTCTGAGTTTGTCTGCAGCTTGGATACCCAAAGGACAAACTGAGGCTGTCTGCCGTGTCACGCATTAGGACCCCACAGTCAAAACAGTCCAATTATAAATGACAGAAATGTCCTGAAGCCCCCAGAGGACCTTTGGACGAGGGCAGTGTCTTTCCTCCCCTGTGTGAGCATCATTTGCATGGACAGCATCCTTCCTCCCCCGTGTGAGCATCATTTGCATGGACAGCATCCCTGAAACTCCATAGAGCCTGTCATCACTGTCCTGCCCCCACGGGGAATTAGATGCTTTCCTTCAGGAGAGCACAGCTTGACGAGACCGGTTTCCTCTCTTCATGGTTATTTTTATGCCGAAAATGACAGTATGAGAGTTTTGGGGATATGACAGCGAATGTCTTCGTTATACTTTATATTTACACTACATCTTCCTCATCCTACTGTACCAAGAAGCCTCGAGTGACTATTTATAAATGTTAATGGTTGTGGACCCATACGTATGATCTGATTTTATCGACCGTCTCAGACCTGCTGCAGCATGCTTTTGGTTAATTGGTAAAGTTCCCCACGGTTTTGGCTATTTTTGATTGCAGAACTCATCTCATCCTTTCTCCAGTTGCAAGCTCTACCCTGAAACCTTACAGCTCCTTTGTTCCTTGAGCCTCAGAATGTTGTGGCTGTCAGAGATGGGGGACTGGGTGGGTTTTTGAGGTGGTCCTCTGCTGGCCTCTCAGCCCCTCTGCCAGCTGATATGTAGCATTCAGCAGCTTTAGAATGTGTCAACAAACCAGGAGAGCAGGCTGTAGGTTTCTCATCATCCTCATTGTAATTGAGGTCGGATAACAATGGCATTTCACTGAAACCACAACCTTTTCATTGAATCCCTTTCAGACGGTTCATGGAAGTGCTTCTAGGAATTTTTTTTTTTTTTTTGAGATGGCGATACCACCTTGTGACACTTTGCGTGGTCTTGTCTGTTACCTCAGGTGGGGCCGTCTGCCACTGCTTCCAACCCTGTGTGAGCCCCTCAAGGTTAGCTGACGGGTTGTGTATTTCAAGCACACGAGAAAGTTTAATCCATCCATGATTGCTTTCTTTTTTTCCTTCCCGGAAACGAATGTGTGTGTTACATGCCTTCATGAACATTCCATGTTTTGTTTTCCTTGCCATTTTTATATTAAACTTGGCCATCGATGTGGGTTTGGCTGATGCATTTACTGTTATCTCTGTTTGAGTTTGTAGTTATAGCCTTGCTTGTCAGTTTAAATCGTATGAATAAAGGTTGAAAAACAAAAGTAACTTTGTGAAGTATTGAGAGATGCTTAATTCAATTTCACGAACAACGGAGTTCCCAGCTAATTGAAATCCAACTGTGCAGCTTAATCCTAATTATCCACTATGTCTTCATGCTTTGCTCTCACCAGTTAAAATGAGTGAATTAAGATTCTTCTGGAGTCATGACACTAGTAGTTTAAGCACAGATTGCATTAAGTCCTGGGATTTGGTCTCTAGATAAGTGGCTGGTGCTGTTACCTTTCTCGAATGGTGGTTTGGTTCAGATAGTAAACTCAGACTTTGTGTGTATGTGTAGTGTTGTGTTTCCTCTCCAGTCACGATGTATCACCAGGTGCTTTGCCAAAGCCATCCAGGTGTCGCCCTGTAAAACAGCAAAGGTGTCTTTGTGACCTCTGGCAATTACAGACTCTTCCTTTTTATGCATTAATGTATGCAAACTGTCTGCTGACTCTGACTCCCTGTTCCTTTTTTAGACCTACTTATGTATTCAGAATGTGTGAAGACTTTTACTCTGTCATTAGAAATATGACTACAGGCGTTTTCCACGAGTGCTGTTTAAGGAGAATTTTATGATAGTAACTGAAAAGGCATCACGTGACCATATGTTAAGATGGAGAAAACTGAGTACCTTGAAATAACAAAGGCTCTCTAAAAAAGAACATTTTTAAATCATAGATGCATTCTCTAACATGAGAATCTGACCTGAATGGTATTAATGCACTAAAACACATCCCGTTTGGTCTACATGGCACTGTGACTCCTGGTGTTTATTCCCACTAAGATTTTGATTTTTCCCTTGCAAACTGTTTTCAAAGATAAACTGAGTCACTGTACAGCATACGGCTGAACGATATCGCCCTGTATGAGTCTAACTGTGCTATTTCTGTGAGAGAAACCCCTTCAGCTTTGTACAGCTGAATGGTGTCTCTTGTGAGAGTACAGCAGTGTGTGTGTGTGTTGAGAGCATATTTCTGAGAGAACCCCCTCACACACTGAATCTAAATTATATCTCTCTTTGTGATGGCTATGACACATTTCAATGTGGTTATAAAAGCTTTTGCTTGTTTCATGTGGGGACAAGAATTTACTGCTCCTCCCGGTTCCTTGCATGTGGGGACCGTACACACGTCACCTCCAGGTCCCCTGGGCGTGTGTATCCTATGTATGTCTCTCCCAGGTCCCCTGGGTGGGGGGACTGTACATATGTCTCCTGCTGGTCCTCTACGTGTGAGGATGGTACTTTTTGGTCTTCAACCGGTAAGGATGGTTTGACTGACAGTGGGACTTAAGGGCTTTGCTGTACATGCGAGTCCTCTGCAAGTTAACGTGTTAATTTGAAGAACATTTGTGCGTGTGCATTATGTGTATCCAAACTGCAGTTTACAAGGGGGAAGGAGAACATAAAGGCTGGGTCTCACTTCTCATATTTGTCTTCTCCACTCATTTCCACCCTTTGTCTCTTTGACCACTAGTTCAAATTTCACAGAGGTGAAATGAGGGGAGGAAATAAGTTGTTCAAATTCAACCATTTAAAGAAAAGTGCACATTCCTTGTATGGAAAATTGGAAATGATGCGATAGTCACGTGATTAATTGTATTTGTGATTCGTAAGTATCATGCGCTGGTGTAATTCTTTTCAGCAAAGGAGCTATGGAGGACACGCTTTGTCACGCCCCTGTCAAAGGAGACATCTGAAGGAAAGTTTAGCTTCCTACACTCATCTCCTGTGGTATTGGGATACCTTTCAAAATCTGTAATGTGGAAGTATATCCGGGGCAGAATAGGAAATGGGTGGAGGAGACAAAATACGAGAACTGAGATCCAGCCAAAGATTCATTTGTTGCAGTCATAGCTGTACTCTTCTACTGTATCGTGTAAATCAGTCTTTATGCTCATTTGGTCGTACCTCTGACCTGACTGGCCTACCTCCTCCCTATGACGCCCAAATGGGAATAGATGATACCGTTGTAACACGGAGGCCAGCATTACAAATTGTGGCTGTGTTGCTATTTTGAAATTGACGTGCCTATAAGAGAAGACAGCCAATGTGCGGATGGTCCGATATAAGGCAAACTGTGACCAATGAAACTGCATCGTATGTATGTATGTATAAAGAAGCCTAGACAAGATAAATGAGTAGTCCTTGTCAGTCCATATGTATAAATAAGGGTGAGAAGGACCTTACTCAGTTGCCATGATTTAACTGGTGGGTTCTGAGTAAATAAATGTGCTGCCGCTGTAAAACTCATTTTACGATGATGATCATTATTTGGGTAAATGTTGCAGCATCCCCCTGATGGCTCCGAACGGTTATGGGAAGAGTTGGAATAAGGAGGGGTAATCACTCCCCCAGTGAAGGTGGTGACTTGAGTCGAGTATACGCGGCATAATATTGTTGAGAGAATGTTGGAATTAAGTGTTTGTGTTCTGGTTCCGCAGCAGTGAGTTCCTTTCGGCGTCACTGTGGCCATTAACAGTCAAAATAAATGTTGCAGCTAATAAATCCCTGCAGTGGTCCGTGTAGTAGTTTGGGAAAAACGCTGCAATATGATTAAAAGAATTGTCATTGTTGGTGTTTTAATAATACCGACTTAATTTTCATATTTTATGAAAGATGTAAATCACAGAAAAAAAATGATGTAACCTTAGTTCCTGTTATTTTTTATGAGAAAAGGTGTAGTCCTCTGTGTTGTTCTGCCTTTTACAGCGTGGATCTGAATTGGGGAAGTTGATGTCATGATACATGGCACGTTCCAGAATGAAAACGAACAACTTAAAGAAACAGATGTGAATACACATTCGTTTTATTACAAACGCATCTTCACAGCTTCAATGTTTGCATTACAGGATTCATTTATTCATCAAACTACATTGCCTAGAACCGCAGGCGCCCATACTGATTACGTAATTGGGACGGTAGAGAATGATTGGCTGCTGTTGTAAGGTCGCTATGGGTGACACAGACGCTGCAATGGCAGTGCATTGTGGGATCTATCAGCAGGCTGTGATAGGGTTATGGTGAGGATTTTTATAGCGCATTGCTAGCTGGATAAGAAAAATGAAGGTATGCCCCTGAATGAGCTGCTTTTTAAATTAATTTTGTGATCAAGGGTAAAAGTAATTGAATGATCTTTATTGCACTTTAATATTTTTAAATTAATCGTTACCCACTAGTGTAGTTTTTAAAATAAATCTGCTGTTCACTCTGCTAGTTTGCGAAATAGTTCTATCTATGAAATTCTACACTGATTTTGACGGCTAAACTTCGGGTTTTCAGCGCGTTTTCACCCTCTCGGAGAAAGCCTGGAGTGGCTCTTGTTTGCAGTTCAAATGGCAAAAATCCCTGGGCAATTACCTCGCTGTTGCTGGGTGAGTTGCTTAGTAAATCTTTCTGGCCTTTCCATTTCAAAATAGAATGTACAGTAAATCGTCCGTTTACCATTATAATAGGTAACGGATTTTCAAATCTCTCTCTGGGTTCCATATTCAGCGAATCAGCTGATTATCGAATTTATTGAATCCTTCAATAAGTCGTGCAGCTGTTATTATACGTAGTGCCTACGTGTAAATTGGATATCCAGAGGTTTGTAATTCTTCGTTTACATAACTGGTGGTTGTTTTAGAGCCATTTGTGCTGTTTGTACAGTTACGTGTAGACAAGTACTTCCCTATGAAATAAAGGGCCAGTTTCTAAGACACTGATCAAATGTAATCTTAGATTAAATTGCCCTCTTAAAGGGATAGTCTGGGGAAAAATAAAATGTACACATGCAGTTTATCGTTCAGTGCGTGTTTTGGTGTGTAAATCTATGTTCTGCTTTTGTGAATTTGTAACAGGTTGATTTTGCTAACAGTTGCAGCAACAAAGGTATAAGCTGCTCTCAAATTTCATTTTTCATCAGACTTTCCCTTTGTGAGGGTGGCATAGTCTAAGATTAGGTTTAATTGGTGTTTTAGAAACCAGCCCAGTGTATTAAGTGAAGAGCTAGGAAATAGCAGTACCTCTCGTGAGACTTATACCTACCGTCTACATCATCATTTATTGTATGTAGAGAGTTTTATATGAAGTATGTTTTTAATGTTGCTTGTGTTTTTAAGATCTGACAATTCTGTAAAAATCTTTGATCGTCATGGACAAAAAAAGAACGAAATTAACCTGCCAGGGTGAGTAGAATACACTATTCCTCATACTGCAGTCATTTTTGCTGTAATTCCTTAGCATTCTTTGCTAAAATTTCTGAGATTTTGCAGGGTGTCTATTATTGAGCTAAATATTTCTTGCTGTCCTCTAATACTGATGTAGACGGTGTTTAGCAATGGACTGGGATAAGGATGGAGACACGCTCGCTGTTATTGCAGATAAGTCAAGTGCCATATATTTATGGGATGCAAACGTCAACAAGACCTCCCAGCTGGACAGCGGCATGAGGTTAGTGTTCAGCTGGAGAAGCCAGCTGCCAGAGCTCCATTCATTGTAATTTAGTAATTGCCTCGTTTGAATAATAAGGAATGTCACGCGTGTGTTTTGGTGTAAGGTATTTAAGAGCACTTGTGAATATTTTAACATTGTAGAAAAAAGTGACAGTTTAATTACTAATTCCATGCTTGTATTATCTTGCTTTTAGGTTCTGTTATAAATATTTAACTATATACTTGTGACAGTTCAGCAGTACACATTTCACTGTCTCAAAGATGATTTGGATGCACTATTTGTTCAGGGATCAAATGTCCCTCATCTTGTGGTCAAAGACGGGACCCCTTCTGGCAGGAGGCACAGCCAAGGGCAACCTGCTCATCTACAATCAGCAGACATCACGAAAGATCCCCGTTCTGGGTACCTCTGTAAAGCGCCGTGTGTTTGGCTGTGAGCGAGGAAACCGGAGAGTGCTGCCCTCATTGGGTGCTGTCAGGCTTTATCTTACTGTCTCACTGATTCCCAATTCCTCGCTGGAGTCTTCATTTTGACAAATGGGAGGTGTGGTGACCAGCGATGGAATGGCTACTCCCACCCACCCCAGCAGCAAGCAGCAGTGGGTGGAGCTGCTTGTGTCTGCCCAGATCCTGGTCTTGTGTGGAGAGCAAGATGCTGCGTGGTTGCATTTCGCTATGTAGCTGACGCCTCTAGCAGTCCCTATGTTAAACTGGTACTTTAAGGCTCCTGGTTAAAGCCTTTAGCATAGGTCCATCTCCTCTGAGTAACTGCCGTGTTTGTAGCCCACACGGTGCAGCCCCCCTGCTTTATCTGAGAAATGAGTGCAGAAGACAGGCTGCGGGATGCGGGTAACTCATAGCTGCAGCTGTTTGTGACTTTCCCTGCAGGGAAGCACACCAAGCGCATCACCTGCGGCTGCTGGAGCTCCCAGAACCTGCTGGCTCTGGGCGGTGATGACAAGCTGCTGACCGTCAGCAACTATGAGGGGGACACGGTGAGACAGGTCGGTGATCCCCGCCGCTCTGTCCCACTCCCCATATCCCCTCCCTGCTTGTCACCTGCCTGGGTGCTCAGTTTACACCATGCATCTTTCTCCCCGGCCACAGACGTCCGTGCGCTCTGAGCCAGGGGATGTGCAGTTCTCGGTGATGAAGACAGATGAAAGGGCCGCGACAGGGGAGAGCACTGTGAGTGCTGGCCAGTTTCCCAGCTCTGGACTGGGGCTGGGAGGCAGTATGTGGGCCTCAGGCTTCATCCCACTCTTAGGGAGCCAGGGAAGATGGTGCCCAGGATGTGCCATTAGTGCGGGGTACGAAGGGGGACTGAAGAGGGTACCCGAGGAGGCAAGACATGACAGGCCGAGAAGAGCATAGGAAACATGCAGGCTTTTAGGGCTACTTCATGCAAGAGACTTGCTGCAGTACCTGTGGAGGTTGAACCTAACTTTTTTATTTTTTTTTAAAAAGGTTTTTAGCTTTGTTTTCTGTCAAGACAAATGGCTGAACTCCTCATTTTTTAGTCAGTTGAGAACTGGGTTTGATTATAACATAGCAAGTGTTAAGGCCATCATGAATTCTTTTGACACTACTTTGCTCTGACTTGACTTGAATCCAGAAGGCTTTTCCCTGGCTTTCCAGGTCAGTGTGGTGGTTGGGAGGAAGACTCTGTTCCTCTTCAACCTGAATGACCCAGACAACCCCATCGAACTGGCCTTTCAGCAGCGCTACGGCACCATCATTGCCTATCGGTGGTGAGGCCTCCTCTTGTCCTTATCCTGGAACTTTGGAAAATGTTTCTGGCTCCTTGTCCTATCAGTGCTTTGTCATATTTCTTGTTGGACAGGTACGGCGACGGCTACATCATGATCGGCTTCTCTCATGGCTACTTTGTGGTCATCTCCACTCATATCAGGGAGATTGGCCAGGAGCTCTTCCAGGCTCACAACCACAAGGACAGCCTGACTGGCATAGCCATTTCCCAGTCACTGAACAAAGCAGCATCCTGCGGGGACAGCTGGTGAGAGCCAGGGAGCTGCACCATGTTCCTGAATCCTGGGGAAGGTCCCTTCTCAAATGCTGAAAGTTAATATGTTAGCTTTGCAATAATATATATCTAAATTAGGACAGCACATATCAAACTAGGAATCCTTCATTAGAGAAGGTCACATGATCGTCTTTTTATTAGCAATTGGGACATTTTTTACTGTCTCCAGATTCATCTTGAAAACTTTCTTCTTCAGCATTAAGATCCATGATCTCACAGAACTGAAAGAAATGTACGCTATGGTAAACCTGGATGACGAGACCAAAGGTGGGCCTATCTGCGGTGTGTTTTAACACTAATGCCAGTTGTTACAGGGATGTGAATTTTTACAGGCAGAAAATGGATGTATTTAGAGTTAGGCTTAAGGTTAGGTGCAATTTCATTCATTTATTAACCTGAATGGTACTTTATTGAAGGAAATGTCACTTATGTTAGTTACTTATTCGTTCAAATGGAAATTCAGATTTTGTGTGTGTGTGTGTGTAAACGCCAGGCCTGGACCAACTGTCCTGGACGGACGACGGGCAGCTGTTGGCTGTCTCCAGCCAACGCGGGACTCTACATGTGTTCCTCACCAAGCTGCCTATCCTGGGAGATGCGTGTGGTACCCGTGTGGCTTACCTCACCTCGCTGCTGGAGGTCACTGTGGCTAACCACGCGGAGGGGGTGAGTTTCTCTGTCACAGGCTTGTCCTGAGAGCTCAGAACATGAAAACAGTTAAAACTGATGAATTACAGAGAGAACTGATCAATACTCTCCTCTCTGTGGCCATAACCTTGCAGTGTCCACAGAGGCACAGAGAAGGTGCCTGGAAAGTATTCTCTCACACACTGTCTACAGGAGGCCACTGTTGCAGTGTCTGTGGAGGTGGAGCCTAACTTCGTGGCTGTGGGACCGTACCATGTGGCGGTGGGAATGAACAACCGAGCGTGGTTCTACAGTCTGGGGGAAAACGGTGCGTGGGGCCGCTTTTTCCGACGCCCGCGTGCCAGTTGTGTGGCGATAGGGTGGCTGTGTCTGGGGGTGAAAACACGAGTTATCATAGATTATTGTTTAATGAAAGCAGTCCTCATTTTAATTTGCTGAAGTCTCAGTCAATCTGCTCCATTTTCCGATAGTGTGACTGTCCTGAGTGTGTGTGTTTGTGTGTGCCTTTTAGGGGTGGACAAGCTGAGGGACACCGAGTACTTGGGCACAGTGGCCTGCATGTGTCTGAATGGTGACTATGCTGCTGCTCTCTTCGAAGGGAAGGTGCAGCTCCACACGGTGAGTGCAGCTACACCGTCTCCCTCTCTGCCTTTCCATAGGCATTCTTGGCATTGTGGGCGGCATACAATTTTGTGCACGTTCCAGATCGAGGGGGAAGAGCAGGAGGTTCAGGAGGACAGGCAGACGCGTCTGTTTCCAGGTGGAGATGACAAGTGTCGCATCACAGGCCACGCCCTCACAGCTGACTTCCTGTTCTACAGTACAGATGTAAGAGTTTTTTTTTTTCTAAAAAACACATTTTCTGTATCACTTTTAAAAGTGTAGCACTAAAATCATAATGTAGAAGCCTTGGACACTTGTCTGGTTGATATAAAATTTCATTTCATCGTGTAAAAGAATGACACTGTCCCTTTATGACATTATAACTTTTACCCATTCTGTCCTGATCTGGACTGGGCATTGAAGCCATGGTGTGGTCACTGTGGTGGCCCTCCCTTATCTCACACACACCTATATGAGCCTTTGGCCGTATGTGGCCCACAGGTGTTGCTGTAGAGGAGTGAGTTGTGAATGCAGCTGTTTGGCTGCCACCTCAATATAAGCAGCACAGCTCATTCCGAGACGGGTCACCTGTGACCCTTAACGTGCCATCATGAACTGGGCCTTGCTCTTCCTCCTGCTCAGACCGGAGCGATCCAGTGCTTCTACATCGAAGACTGGCAGTATGTCAATGAGCACCGACACCTGGTGGGTGTCAGGAAGGTTGTCCCGGACCCCAGTGGCACACGGCTCGTCTTCATCGACGATAAGAGTGACGGCTTCCTCTACTGCCCGGTCCGGTGCTGCCTTCTCTGCCACTCTCTCTCTTTTTCCTCGCCTCCAGTACAATCGGCATCTGGATTCTCTATCTTCTTTTCCTTCTCTCCCCAACCCCCCAGGTGAACGACTCAGTGTTTGAGATCCCCAGTTTTTCCCCGACAATAAAAGGAGTTCTGTGGGAAAACTGGCCCACTGACAAGGGTGTGTTTGTGGCCTTCGATGATGACAAGGTCTACACCTACGTCTTCCACAAGGACACCATCCAGGGTAGGTTGGCTACCGTGCTCTTCAGTTTAACCCCTGAGGTTTTCAATCAAACAAAGAGTAAGGAAATATTTCAGTCAGCTAAAACAAATTAATTAAATCCAATATACGTACTGTACATCAAACAGGATTCAAATGCAAAGAGTAAGGAAATGGGACAATGATAATTATTATCATTAACAAGAAAATAGAACTTATGGGGGATGCTTGATAATAAAATTATGATGGATGTTTGTGTCACCCTATTAGTCTTCCTTATATTTAGGACAGTCTAAGTGGCTCTTGGGTGGGCAACTCAGATCCCTGTTATTCGGGCTTTAATCTCACCTCCACTGTGCCATAGGCTCCAAAGTCATCTTGGCTGGGGACACAAAGCTGCCTTTTTCCCATAAGCCTTTGCTGCTGTTTAATGGCGAGTTGACATGCCAGAGCCAGAGTGGAAAGACCAGCCGTCTTGTGCTGAGCACACACAGCTTCCTGGAGAGGGGCAGCAAGGAGGTGGCCCCCAGCGAGCTCGGCTGCATGCTTACGCAGGCCCTGATGATTAAGAGGTGGCAGCCAAGGGGCACGGTCTTACACTCCTGTGTGTTTGTGGGCAAACTCTTCTCCTCACACCTGCCTGATACATGTGGCCATTTGGGGTGTTCTCATTTTAAGGCCTGGGTTCATGACCTCACAAAGACAGTAAATATCCCAAAGGCCTAATGAAATACATTCATTTAGTTTATTAAAAAACATTTACTATACATATTTTTTCAAGCTGTGTTAGGAAACCTTAAAGTCCCAAAAAACACCCCGTCTGTGTCCCTGTGTATGTGGCAGGTTCTCCGAAGCCTGGGACTTGTGCAAAGCCCTGAACAGTGCTGACTCCTGGGCTGAACTGGGCCATGCCTGCCTACATCACATGGAGGTGGAATTGGCTATCCGTGTTTATCGCATGGTGCGCAACGTGGGTATGGTCATGTCTCTGGAAGGCATCAAGGTAAACAGTGCCCCCCTGTGGCCTGCAGCAGGCCTGCCAGCTTTCTTTGCTTAGCTATAGAAATGTTGCATTTCCACCACCAGGGCATCGAGGACCAGAACCTCTTGGCTGGACACCTGGCAATGTTTGCCAACGACTTCAACCAAGCCCAGGATCGCTACCTGGCCTCCACGTGCCCCATTGCTGCTCTGGAGGTGTGTATGCTACAAATGCATGCAGCTCTCACCTGCTGCAGTACCTAAGTCTGCAGCAGTATGGTGCTATGTCTGTGTGTTTGTGCACATGTCAGATGCGCAGGGACCTCCAGCACTGGGACAGCGCCCTGCAGCTGGCGCAGCGCCTGGCCCCCAGTGAGATACCCTTCATCTCCAAGGAGTTTGCAGTACAGCTAGAGTTTGTGTGAGTACCACTGCCCATCACTTACATGACTGTATTCATCTGTCTACTAACAGTGCAAAGTTTAATAAAGCTGTTTTAGGTGAGTCTCTTACTTTCTGAATTCTCTCCAATTGTACCGCCTCCAGGGGTGACCATGTGACTGCCTTATCACACTATGAAAAGGGGATCACCGGGGACAGCAAGGTAAGCAGTGTCAAATGACCATGTTCTAAACAGGGCAGAACCCGGAGTCCTGAGCCCATGTCTCCCACTCATCCAGTTCCAGGAACATGACGAGGCCTGCCTGGCAGGGGTCGCGCGTATGTCCATCCGGATGGGTGACATCCGCCGTGGGGTCAGTGCCGCCGTTGATCACCCCAGCAGGCAGCTTAAGAAGGACTGTGGGGCCATTCTGGAGAGCATGAAGGTACGTGGCTGCCACAGTCAGTTTCTGGGCTTCCCAGACGGGTCATTGGACCGCCATTAACAGCTCCTCCTTTGCCCCACCCGCAGCAATTTTCTGAGGCAGCCCAGCTGTACGAGAAGGGTCAATACTACGACAAAGCTGCCTCTGTCTACATCCGCTGTAAGAACTGGTAAGGGCACTAGTGCCACCCTCTGGTCACTGGTCAGACAACCAAGCCTGATGATATTGGGGTACTGTTTATCTGTCCTATCACTGGGGTTCCAGCCAGCCAGGTAGATGGGAATTCATTAAAAATAATAGCTGATAGTTGGACTATAATGCTGTCATTGTCATTAGGGGTGGGATTGTTGCTCCTGCTGTGCTTTTGAGGTATCATTACTAAAGGTGCTGTTCAAAAGCCGTGCCAATTAACCTGCCAACATGTGTCTTCCTCAGGGCCAAAGTGGGTGAACTCCTGCCCCAGGTGACCTCCCCCAAGATCCACCTGCAGTATGCCAAGGCCAAGGAGGCCGACGGCAAGTACAAGGAGGCAGCCGCTGCCTACGAGGCCGCCAAGGACTGGGACAACGTGATCCGTGTGCATCTGGAGCACCTGAAGAGGCCCGAGGAGGCTGTACGTGTGGTTCGGGACACGCAGTCTGTTGAAGGCGCCAAGATGGTGGCCCGGTTCTTCCTGCGCCTGAGCGACTATGGCTCGGCCATCCAGTTCCTGGTCATGTCGCAATGCAATGACGAGGCCTTCCAGCTGGCCCAGCAGCACAGTCAGATGGAAGTGTATGCCGACATCATCGGTGAGGCCCTCCCTGTAGTGCAAACACATGATGTAATGCCTGATGAATACATTATTACAATGATAGGTGATGTTTCTTTGAATATATGTTCCTCCGTACCTGCAGAAGGTGCTGCAGAAACGGCTAAACTGTCTGCTAGCTGCTTGGAGTTGTTACCTAGGTTCTATGAAATTGAGACTTTCTCGCACTTTGAATCATACAGATCTGTTCCACCATAACATCTGCAACATTAACTTACAACATTAACGAAGTTAGAACCTTTGACACAAGGTTCCTGAGAGGGCAGGCTTCAGTTGGGTCTTTAGAACGTGAGATCTGACTCTTAAGAATACTTAATGATACCTGATAACTGATTCAAGTCTTGGAATTTTTTGCTTGATGGAAACCTGGCTTAAACAAGATGACTATACGACATTAAATGCGTATACCCTCTCTGTGTATACCTATAAACATAACCCTTGTCCTAATTGTTGAGGTGGTGGTGTTGCTGCCATAATTAAGTCAAATGTAGCCATCTCAGAGTTATGTTACAAGTTTAATTTTAGCACATTTGAAATCTGGTCCTTAATGTTGTTCTCTTGAAGAAGTCCAACTTCATCTAAATGCCACTACAAATTTTTGCATCATAAGTTGTTGTGCCATCATGAGATTTATCTTCATCAGCCATGTTAGATACAAACCTAAGATTCTTTGATGTTAAGCTGTTTTCTCTTGTTGGGACTGTGGAGGAAGAGCAGATTTGAAGGAAATGTGCTTTCCTGTTCAAGCAATGTAAGTGTGTATATTCGATGTATAACCACACACAAGATTTGATTCTTAGTCATGGTATTTCTGTGGAACGTGTTTATTCTCCTTTCTTAACATTCGAGGTACTTGTTCTTCTGGTAATTGTATTACTTTGATTGCCCCTGCCATTGTTCACATACTATCACACCCTAATGGGTCACTCTCTTGAGTTTGAAATTGAACAGGTATCAGTAAATAATCATTATTTTTACAGCCGTTTTGATCTGGTTGCTCCTCCTAAGAAGAAAAGATTTAAAGATAAGAAATATGCTCCTTGGTATACTGACCATCCTCATGAACTTAAACAAGCTTCATGGAAACTGGAGCATACAAAGTGTTCTACTAACATAATGAGTTTCAATGTTGCCTTGAAAGAAAGCCTTTTAAAGTACACACAAGCCCTAGTCATAGCCAGAGCCACATATCATTCCAGGCTGATAGAAAATAACAAAAACAATGCTAGGTTTCTGTTTGATTCCATGTCTAAATTAGCTAGCAATCATGCTGCGTTAAACCCACCATTTCCAGCCTGTCGCAGAAGCAGTGACTTTGACATTGAATGGAAAAATAACTAATATCCGAGAGAATCCAGAGTAGTACATCGGCTGCAGATTGCTGCCAGTATTAATTTCCATGGGGCATGGTGGTGCAGTGGTTAGCTCTGTCACCACACACCACTGTGTGCATGGAGTTTTCATGTCGTTTCTCCTACAGTCCAGAGACGTGTTGTAGGCTAATTGGCATGTCTAAATTGTCCATAATGTGTGATTGGGTGTTTTAGTGTGTGACTATGCCCTGCGATGGGTAGGCACCCTGTCCTGCTTTATGCCCTAGGAAGCCTGGGATAGGCTCCAGGCCCCCCAAGACCCTGAATAGGATTAAGCGGTTTGGAAAATGGATCAATGGTATTGATTTCCACTGTTATGCTGATGATGCACAACTTTATGTATCAGTTAAACCTGATATATAGTCATAGTTGTCAAGATTGGATGTAACTCTGGGCCTTTATACAGGCTGCAGCTGGTACAAAATGCTGCAGTCAATTTCAATTTTATTTATATAGCACTTTTAACAAGAAGCACTGTCACAAAGCACTTTACATAGTCCCGGGCCCACAGTCCCCAGAGAGTAAGCCAAAGGCGACAGTGGCAA
>JAACJT020000042.1:1476043-1486972 GCA_009936485.2 Gymnarchus niloticus | reverse complement strand
ATTCACGTTTCGTAGAATAGAATCGCCAATTACCAGAGCTTTTTTAATGGGAGACCCAGTGGGTGCTTCACTGAGGGTGGAGAATCTGCTGGAAACGTGAACGGGCGAATGGTGCCAATGAGGGTTTGGTTTTGGTTTGTGACTACGCCGCCGAGTCGTCACCCATTTGCCTTGCTGCGAAGGCTTTAATGCCGGAGCAGAGGGAGACAGGCTGTCTACCATGGACGTATCCGGAGCCGCTAATACTGAATCTGTGAAACTCTCGCTTTGCGGAATCTCATGTAACGCCCGGATACGCCCCTCAAACGCTTCAGTCTTCTCCGTCAGTCTAGCGACTAATCTACACTTCTCACAAGTGAACGTACCAGTAACGACAGAAGAATAACTATAAATATTACACTCCACACAAACGACAGACGCCATGGTATTCTACTTATGTTAGTTAGTACAGGAGAATTCCGGACTTATGGTATGTGGTCGAAGTTAAACTTGGTGCAGGAGAAACTCGCGGTAGCTTCGAAATGTCAGCAATCCGGGGAAACAGCAATCCAGTCCGGGTCCAGTTAGAGTTCTAACTGGAACCAGGAAGTTTGGTCATGTTAGTCCTGTACTGTCACCATTACATTAGCAGATGGCAGCACGTGTACACACAGCAGCTTGGTGTTCCCAGTTTAAATTTTGTTGGACTGCTGTTCCAAAGACAATAAAGGATTCTGTTCTATTATATAATAAACATTGAGGCTCTGACGCTACTATGGAGGACTACCAGAGCATCGCACTCTACTTTGAGGGGGAGAAGAAGCATCTGCAGGCAGGCCGGTTCTTCCAGAAGTGTGGCCAGTACAGCCGGGTGAGCAGAGCTGGAGGCATCCGTCCAGCCCAAGTGGCCATGCTAGGGTGCCTCTCACCCCACATCTTTACATCTGTCCCAGGCCCTGAAGCACTTCCTCAAGTGTCCCAATACGGAAGACAGCCTGGCGACGGAGTTGGCCATTGAGACAGTAACAGCATTAAGTTCTAACCTAATTGCTCCATGATTCTTTGAGTTCCCTCATTGGTTACTAATAACCCTTGTCCCCACGCCAGGTGGGCCTGGCCAAGGATGATGCCCTGACCAACCAGTTGATCGATTTCCTCATGGGGGAGAGTGATGGCATGCCTAAGGTACAGTGTCAGCCTGCCCCATTGCATCCAGCTCTGCTATTCTCTGATCTTCTGAGAAACAGTGCAACTTGGCCAAGCATTTCTCTCTTACCATCTTTTTCACTCCGGTTGTAAGTCTGATGCTTTCTCACGTTGCAGAATTTTGGTTTTTCCCTCTGCTGCCATTCCCTCTCTTTTTCTGTTTTCCATTCATTTGCTGCTCTGGTCTCCAATCACATCCTGGAACCTGCTTAGTCACTCACTGTGAGTAGCTGTCTGATGCTGCTCCCTGCTGGCAGCAACGATGAGACACCATCGTCCATAGTGAGCAGCGGTTGTTTGGTTGCTTGGTTAGAGATTTGGGTCATCGGGGTCTGTGGTCATCCTGTTGTGGATCGGTCATGTAGAGATGAGGCAGACTGTGTGTTGGTGAATAGCCTGTGTGTGTCAGACTCATGGCTGTCAGTCCTGCAGCAGCTCGCTGCCTGCAGCTGTGCCAACATCACCATAGGTAACGAGTGAACATTAGCTGCACTGGCGCAGCTAGTGAAAGTGATGTTTATGACCATTTCACTTTCCTTTGCAAAAGGACAAGTTTCTGTAACCCTAGCTGAATATTGAGGAGGAACAGAAACTTAGTGGGGGGGACTGTATCTTGCACTGTCTGACAACAGCAAGTGCCCATGCACGGTGACGTTAACAACAAAGTGACCGTCGCCAACGACACTGGCCACATGGTCATGGTTGCCTTGTGTGTTTCTGCTCCACTAGGATGCCAAGTACCTGTTCCGTCTTTACATGGCTCTGAAGCAGTACCGCGAAGCAGCCCGGACTGCCATCATCATCGCCCGTGAGGAGCAGTCTGCAGGTTTGTCCACCCCGGTGTGGGGGGTCTGTATTTTAGTTTGTTTAGGCCAGGGCTTTCTAAGGGACGTAAATGAAAGTTATTTAATATTTACCTATTTGTGTAGGAAATTAAACTCCTCCTAGACATACATATAAAGTTAGTATTTTTCCACAAGTTCTGGGGCTGAACATGGACACTTTTCCCTGGACACCTTAGTAAAGAGCTCTTTGCCTCAGGAAACTACAGGAATGCCCACGATGTCCTTTTCAGCATGTACACTGAGCTCCACAAGCAAAAGATCAAGATCCCAGCGGAGATGGCCACCAACCTGATGATTCTGCACAGCTACATCCTAGTTAAGGTCATCCTGGTGGGGCTTTTACCCACAATCCCTTTGTTACACTCCTAATTGGGCTCACAGGAATTCGACTTGGCCGCTGATTAGTCCTTGTGTGAACGTGTGCTGTTTGAACTGCAGATCCACGTGAAAAGGGGAGACCACCTGAAGGGGGCGCGCATGCTGGTCAGAGTCTGCAACAACATCAGCAAGTTCCCCTCACGTGAGTAGCACCCTTCCGCCCCTCAGGGTGACCTTTTCACAGCAGGGTGACAGTGGTACTCTCTCTCTACAGATGTAGTACCCATCCTGACCTCAGCTGTCATTGAGTGTCACCGAGCTGGTCTCCGCAATTCCTCCTTCGGCTTCGCTGCAATGCTGATGCGGCCCGAGTACCGCAACAAGATTGACCCCAAGTATAGGAAGAAGATTGAGGCGATGGTCCGGTGAGGCTGGTGGTGTGCCCCCACCCCATGGTGCTCAGTGAGGCCAGCCCACGGGGCCACTCACCCCTCCATCTCACTCATCTCACAGGCGCCCAGACACCTCGGAGTTGGAGGAAGAGACTACACCCTGCCCCTATTGTGGATTCCAGCTGCCTGACTGTGAGCTGCTGTGTCCCAGCTGCAAGAACAACCTGCCATACTGCATCGCTACGGTGCGTCTGCAGCTTCAGGGTACCCAGAGGGGGCCTTCATGGTCATTTGATATTCATAACCCCCACCCCTCCCCCAGGGCCGTCACATGGTGAAGGAGGACTGGTCAGCATGCCCCCACTGTGGCTTCCCCGCCCTTCACTCCCAGCTTCTCACGTGAGTATCTCTGCCTTCCCTCGATCCCTGACAAAAGCGTGGATAAGTGTGAATGAAATTACCGTAATGGGAAATATGTTCCCCCAATCAGTCTGCTGGAGACAGAGTCCTCGTGTCCCATGTGCACGGCCCCCCTGAGCACAGCCCAGCTGCAGAAGGTCTCTGAGTGTGCTGCCTGTCTACGGTCAGATGAGCTTGAACCTTGAGCAGCGTGACCCTACCATTGACTAGCCTTGTTTTACCTCAGGCTCATGTGTCTGCCTCTGCTCAGCCATGCACAATGAGCCTGGCAAGGTTCAGCCACTGCTGTTCTGTTTGGTGTTATTATAGGCAGCAGCCAGGCTGCATTCACACTGCATTCAGACTCTTCTTACTGAATCACAGTACTTGTATACAGGCTTGTCTGCCTCTGGATTTGTATAATATGTTTCATAGTTAGAGGTATTTTACATGTATTTTTCTGCTGAAATAAACTATACATGAGTTTGAAATTATGTTGTGTCATGCTGTAAACATGTTGCTGCACATTCTTCACATTTCTGCCAAGTGTGTAATGTAGGTAGCAGCAGCATCTAAAAGTTAACACCACTTCAAGAAAAGAAACGTTCATCTCACGGGGAATTTATTTAAGAAACAACCGACTAGCTTTTATATCCTTTATTTCCAGTTGTATTAAAAAAGATCATCTCTAAGAAAATAAGCTAGATATTTAAAGCATGTTCAGGAGTCCAAAATCACCATCCTGCCAAATATTCACTAAATCAGAACCCATTACAGGTACAAAACAAATGATACACTACATGTACATACATGTGCAGGTTCATCCGGGGCAGGCTATGCCATCAGCCCCCTGCTGCAGACTGGAAACCACAGCATTTCCTCCACCCCAGCATACTCTAGTCAGCTTTGCATCATTATTCTTCTCTAAACACCACCTTCCTGCATGCCACCAGCTCCATAATAATTCTGCTTAGCACTGACAGGTTATCCTCTTAAGTACAGATATGCTGTAAAGTTATTCCAGGCACAGGTCAGTCAGGCTTCCCCAGCCAAGGATGGGTACACTCCCCCTCCCTTTGCCTCTCAATCCAGGCACCTGCTGCTCTGTCGTCTTTCATGGTAGGACAGCTGACGTGCAGATATGCACACCTCTACTTCTTGCTTTGCTCAGGCTTTCTCCACTCACTTCTTGCCCTTTCCCTTGCCCGGGCCCTTGCTAGAACGTCCTGCCTTCTCCTGCTTTGCTTCCTTACTCACCTTGGCTTTCTTCTGCTATAAAAAGAACCACATTTAATTAGTCTTTAAATAAGTACAGCCCCACTGTGCAGGATGTACAAGCTCAGGACAACTACTTGCATTAAGAATCTTCTGTTAGTGCAAATTTCTGGCATGTCAAACGAAAGCATTCACATGAGTTCATCTCACCTTAATCATAGCATCAGTAGCCACACTCTCCTCATCTTCCTCTCCCTCATCTGGGTCCTGCAATTCCTGATCTAGCTCACCATTGGCAAACTCAGCATCTGAAACTCCACGGCGACCCTTCTTCACCATCTGGATGGAGTATGGAGTCATGTGGGACTCCTTGTTGTATGCCCGTGTGAAGGCTGCTTTAACCTGGAGTGGATGAGCAAGCACACGTTCACTGAGACCACAGAGGCAGGACAGCCAGCCACAGTCTCTGTAGAAGAGGGAGGTCTCACCTTAGGGTCTAGCTTAGAGTAGGTGTCAGGCTGTCCACCCCACGTCCTGATCTCCATAATGCTGTCCACATCTTCCTTAATGAGGTCGTAGTCATCCATGAGCTGTACTGCCTGGACAGCACCGTCCACCCCGTGCCTCTGCAGGGGCCCCAGCAGAGCAGCATGCATGTATGGCAGGTAGTCCAGGTTGATGGCTTGCTTACTCCCATGGGTTCTGGTGGAAAGGAGACCACATCCACAGAGCCGGATTTTAGACTTGGCCTTGAGCCTGGTTCCACTTGAGAGTGACAGGGTGCCAACCTGAGGCTCATGTGTGATGCCAGCTCTTGGATGATGCGGCTGTGTTTTCCCCTGGAGGAGAATTTGCCCAGCCAGCTGGGGAAAGTAGGGAACTGACTCATGTAGCCTCTCATGAGCTCCCCGGGAAGCACGCTGGCGTAGATGGCCTGTGGCGTGCACACAGCAAGGAGAGAGGTGTGGGGTGACTACACACATCATACATGCTGACGAAGAACTGTGAGATTCATACAAAATACTCAAATTCTAATTGATACATCTATTGGGAGTCTGGTGACCTCAGAGTCCCATTGGAATCTGACCTGAGTGGGCAGCAGGGACCAGGTCTGCTGAGACCGGATCAGCCGGTCCACCAGGTCTCCATCGCAGATGCTGTCCGCTGTCTTACTAAGCAGCACCAAATGGCTCTTCATGTTTCCACTGAAAAATGAAAAGGTGTCAATACAGGACCTGGTCCGCAATCCACACAGGACATCATGGTCCGCTGGCACTCACCCTGCAGCAGCCGGTCGTACGTGGAGGTAATTCTCCTGGACAAACAGGGGCGCCAGTGAGTAATCGTGGAAGAACAGGTCTGATTTGTCAGTCAGGGACATGTTGGCTGTCTCCTCCCCAGCCACAAAGACCTTCCGGCACACGTCAAATGGACCCTGACAAAAGCGTGGATAAGTGTGAATGACAATAAGGATGGGCAGAAAGAACCCTGCTGGCACCTCAAGGCCCTAAGTGGGCTGGGCTCCATGGCCTAGCTCCTCCAGTACTTTCTATTCTGCGATTTTAGCCCATTACAGCATAGATATTCCCCTTCCTGCACAATTTATGCATTATTGTACCACAAGGTCAGGGCAGGCTAGCATACCAGCTTCAAGTCCTTCTTAGCGTTTTTCGCATCAGCTTTGACCTGGTCGTAGGTCATGACCTTGTCTTTGGCTGACCACATGCTCAGGTTGTGGAGTACCTGGAAATTGTAATCAAATTGTTAGCTTGGCTACTTGCTCATGAAAGGAGCCTTGGGTCCACCACTCCTGAAAAGCTACCTGTCTGATATCTTGGTTGGAAGCCAGAATAATTTCGTTGAGAGCTGGTGCTGGGACCTTGAAACCTTCCTTGTAAGCAATGGACATCATGGCACCCTGAGATGAGAAGACAGCTTTCAGTTCTCTCAGATGTTACTACCCACCACAAAGACACACCAGGAAGCTATTAAGCCTGAAAATTACTAAACAAACCACAAACTAACACAGGCTCATTCACGTTTCCTACAAATATGGCACTCCTACCTTGATCTGCTCCACACGAGGCCTTTGGAAGCGCAGGTCAAAGCAGTAGTTGGCTAAAGAACGAATCTTCTGGTGGTTCCGGTCGTTGCACATGCATATGATGGGGATCTTTGACTGCTTTATCAGGCCAATTAGCTCCTGGGGGGGGGCATGTACAGGCACCCAGAAAATGAGATAGTGGAGCGAATGTACACCAGCTGTACTTTAAAACTGACAATAGTGCCCGGCAACCCAGATTCCCACTACCTGAATTCCACCCCTGTCCTCATTGCCTGCCATGCCATCCACCTCGTCCATGATGAGCACATGCTTGCTGCTGACAGTCTGAGACTCAGCTGCAAAGGGAAGCCAGAAATTGCAACACTCCTAAATCGCTGTGTGAATGTCTCTAAGGTGGGGGCTCGGGGTAAATCAAGACCACTAGATTCACCTGGCCAGTGGGTTAGAGGGTGGTTACTAGAATCTGATGAACGATAAACATACAGGAATGACTTTGATGGGGTCCCTAAAATGGCATCCATATCCATATCCAGTCATGGCAGGATTCCTGTGTACTGGTTACCTGCATAGAAGTTCTTGATGCTGGTGTTGTTGAGGGACTCAGCAATGACTTCCTTCAGGCTGTTCTTGCTGCGTGTACAGCTGGCGTTCATTTCCACATAGCTATATCCCAATTCCTGCATCACACATTTTCAGCTCAAGATCCATCATATAAACATACCCAAAATAACCACTGATGACCATTTTTTTTTATCATATACAATGCTGATGGGCTATGCAAATACTGGATAAGTGACCGACCTCACAAACCAGTGCTGCTGTGGTGGTCTTTCCCACCCCAGGGGGTCCTGAAAGCAGCGCTGCCTTGAACCCGGAGCCGTCATCCTTTCCCCCAAACTTGCCGAATCTGGCTGCTGTTAAGTCAAAGTATCGTTGTTGTCTCAGCTCTATAAACGCATGGCTCATACAGTAAGATGAAATTCTCTTCTATTTTAGTGCTAGTAGAAAAATAAAATAGGGGTACCGAAGTTAACGTGCTAATGCTGTTTATTCTTTAAATGTCATTAACAAATTCATTTGATTTGACCCTTTTTGCATCCACATTTGTTGGTTAAGTGAACCCCAGATGCTTGTGTGGCACATTTTATAAGTGAAAGATGGTGAAAGCAGTAGCTGGTCATTTAACTCTGAAATGTATGCAGTGGATTGTGATAGACCCAAGCCAATAAGATCACCCCTGAATTTGCCCTCCTCCCTGCAGGAATTCTTCAAAAAAAGTTCAACAATTTGCTACTTTTGGAACAGTGAAATTGTGACATATACTATATTTGCGGATGCAAATGACTCCTGGTATGCAGAAGGTAAAAAGTGCTTTTTCCAGTCTTTGAAAGCCCAAACACCACAGTCAGTTTTTACCAATTCAGAAAAACATGATCCCAAAAAGTATATGGTATCAACTCATAATTTAAAAGCAAAACATACCATTGACACAGGCAAAACCAGTGGCGCAACCACTGTGGCAACACCTGCCACAACGGTATCCCAAGAGATTTTTTCACTCTCCGGGCATATTGTACAGACAATACAATTGTTTGTCTTAGTGACTGAAGAATAATATGAATAATAATGTGGGAAAGTTTTGTGTTTGTGTAAATCTACATGGAAGAAGAACCCACATTTCACCAAAAGTTAGACTAGATTCAAAGAATTATTATTGAATTATATTAAAAAATGTATACATTCAGACAAAGCTGACTTTATTCATTCTCAACATACTCATTTTAAATAAAGATATTTCCTTTAGGGGTCAAATTTAAGCAAATTGTGATTGAAAATTGTAATTGTTTGATAGCCCTAAAAAATAAATACAGTAACATAATTAAATGCCATATATATATAGATGCATATAACAGCAGCTCCCATCTCTCATCAGCGCTAACAGCAGGGCTATGACACCCTGGCCCTTCTACGACACCTAGACCCTGACCATTTGGCGAATGGCCCCAACATACCAGCAGGCTTCCTGTCCCCACTGTGCCATCCATGCCAGGACTGGAGCCAGCGTAGCAGCTTGTTAGCACAGCTCTGCTCGCCCTGCTGTCCAATGAGGCCCTTCAAGTTGCGTGGCCTGTACTTGTCCACCCACAGCAGGCCTGACCCTGCAGCATCCGGCACTGGTGCTGTCCTCTCCGCCTTCTCAAAGGACAGGCCCTTCCTGGCCACTCCAGCACTGGCTGTCTTGCAGACACTCGACAGCTTCCCTGTGGGAGTTGTTGCCTTGCCCCTGGACCATTTCCCAGAGGGTGGGGTCTTCTTGGTTGGGGTTTGCTTTGTGGGAGTGGTCTTTTGTGGGCTGCTTCTGGTCCTGGGGGGCTCAGGGTTCTTCTTGTCCTTTAGATGAAAGAGACTGGTTGGCTTTGCCCTTTCAACAAACTCTGGCTGACACCTTAATGACCCTCACCTCCGCTTCAGCTGCAATCTCGTACTTTGACTTCTTGCCTGGTTTTGTCCGGATGAGATCCAGCAAACCATCTTCATCAATAATCTTTGTGCCAAAACTTTCAGCCTAAACAAGGAAAACATAAACAAAAAGCCTGATATAATTATGACCTAGGCGCAAGCTAACCCAGGTCATTAGGGTTAGAATGGAAATGAGTGCTATGAGCAACTGAGGGCGCTGACCTTCTCTGTCTTGGAAGCCCCACTGTCTCTTCCCAGCACCAGGTAGCTGGTCTTGCGGCTGACGTTCCCTGTGACTTTCCCACCGTAACGCTCAATGAGGGATTTTGCGTCATCCCGCTCCATGGACTCCAACACACCAGTCAGCACGAAGGTCAGGCCCTCCAGACAGTTCTCTGCACCCTGTCACCCCCCAACACATAGGTCATTGTGCTTTGTGGTCTCTCCGATGGCTGCCGCCCACTCTACCTCCATTAGATTTGGTTAATGAGTTTAAATAAGACAACCAAAAACAGACTTTTCGGTAACAAAGCCCTTCTAACAGTGACCAACAAGACCTGCTAGACACTGACAGGACTGGAGTAACTGGCTTAATAGTGCCCAATCCAAACAGGGAGTAGCCATTTAACTGTCTGGTTCTGAGCTAAGCTGAAAAACAGGCCGTATACTCAGGCTGCAAATGCAGATCTTCCAGTGCTTTAAGCAGACTGACACAGTTCCCTTCTTACCTGTGGAATCTCTTTCGAACCCAAGGCACGGGGGCCATCTCTGTTTAGGTAGTTTCGGTAAGCAGACATATTTCCACGCTTCTTTTCCGAGTCCTCAGGGCTGATACTCTGCAGGAACGTCAGATTCAGTTAAAATCAGTGTCAAGCAGTGTCAGGAAAAATAAAAACTATCAAAAAAAATTTTTTTACCTCCGACTTCTTTGGGGAGATTTTCCTGGTCACGGGCATGGCCACGGTTTTGTTCTTGGTGGTCGACGGTTTTCCTGACTTGGCTGTATTCTGTTTCTCTGAGGTGGATGGACCTGAGGCCTCCTTCTTGGGCGAAATAACCATCTTGGTGGCCACCTCACTTTTCTTCCTGGCACTCTCTTCTTCCTCCTTCCTCTTCATAATGGCCAGCTTGGAGCTCGTCTTGATGGGGGTGGTTTTCTTCTTTGGGGAAGGACCCTTGTCACCAGCCTTGCTATTGACTTGTAACTGGGAACTGGAAACTACAAAACAAAAAAAGTCACCACTGGGCCCATACAAGGTGAGGTATAAAAGCAATCCAGCCACAAAACATTTCTGGAATGCCTGTGCACTCACCTGGCCTAGTTTGGCTGCTGGGCTGGGCCTGGCCCTTACTGCTCTTGCTGGGTGAATCACGACTAACCCCTGACGCTCGGCGAGTCTGCAAGTACAACGGTTTGGTCATGTAACATGGTCATGTAACATGCAAGGTGCCTCAGCAAAATGAAGCCAAGGTAGCAGTCAGGACCCTGGATCTACATCACATCTCCTGCTCATGGCAGCTCATATGACATCATGGTCGGTTATGGACCAAGGAGGTTTTGATTTAAAAAATGCTTTGACTAGTGTGACCCACTGATGCCAGAAAAGAATGCTGTTCTCACTTTTTTGGGCTGAGGAGCCTCATCCAACATGGCCAGTGTCTTTGCAAACTCTTCGTCATCATGCAGCTGCTTCTCCAACTGAAGGGGGAGCAGAATCAGAACCAACGTCACACAAAAGGTGTGGGAAGGAACCCAAAACCAGCTTAGACAGAGAATGTCCTCATCCCAGAATCAGAATGAGCTGCCTCCCAGATGACGGACTTGACTATAATTCACTCTGTAAATAGGCTGTTTGTGTATCTTGCCCTCCTCAGGATGTCTGAGGAGTGGAGAAGTGTGCTAGTACTGATTTTTAAGAATAAGGGTGATGTGCAGAAGTGTAGTAACTACAGAGGGATAAAATTGATGAGTTGTATTGTATGAGGAAGTCGGGAGTGACAGAGAAGTATGTAAGAGTGGTACAGGATATGTACGAGGGCAGTGTGACAG
>JAACJT020000042.1:1449826-1475943 GCA_009936485.2 Gymnarchus niloticus | reverse complement strand
GGATGGAACTGCCAGGCAAGAGGAAAAAAGGAAGGCCAAAGAGGAGGTTTATGGATGTAGTGAGAGAGGACATGCAGTTGGTGGGTGTGGCAGAGCGGGATGTGGAGGACAGGATGAGATGGAGGCAGCTGATTGGCTGTGGCGACCCCTGATGGGAGCAGCCGAAAGTGAATGACGATGATGATATGATGAATTAATACAAATAAGAACATTAATTGCTAATTAAATGTCAATGTCATACAAAATGTCACTTGCTGATTATCACAGCAGTGGACACACCTTAGGTCACTGCTGCTCATTAGGAGCCCTCAAGAGCACCAATGACCTAATTTTTGTTTCCACTGCTGCGATAATTAGCAACAAAGGGAGAAATGAGAGTGACTAAGAAACATACCGTTTAAAAAAATCTCTAAAAGATAACTAAACCCTGCTGAGAATATGCTGATTGACACAGTAAATATGGAATGATGGAGAGCATGATTAAATGATATGGGTTCACATAAAAGCAGGAATTGGCTAGAACGAAAACTTGCACCCACAGCAGCCACCCAGAACTAGAGTTTGACACCCCTGGCCTAAGGGGTGGGCACCCAGTTGACCTTGGACTCCCAGAGGTTTTTTCCTCCTTGCTGAGGAGAGTTTGGTTCCTCCCCTCAATTGACTTTTGGCCTTCTCCTTTTTCATCCATGTGCATTGTAACTATCACAGACTCCTGTTAAGTGTCTTGGGGCAACTGTGTTGTGAAAGGATCTATAAAAATAAACTGAATTGAATCAAATCATAGGTGTAAACGCACATCCTCATCCATCTGCAGCTGCCTGGCGATGGCTTCATCACTAAGGGAGTCCTCCAGGTCCTGTGTGACCTAGGAAAAGACACCACAGTTACAAGCTGTCCTACCATCAATCTACACCAGGTAAACCCAAAAAGCTCCATTAGAACATTTCTGTTCAGTAACAGTGATACCGATAGGATGGAAACTCACAGTTTTCTGCTTGGAACTGGCCACCAACTTTTTGTCTGACCTCTGGATACTCCTGCTGCCAAAATAGTCCAATACAGAGGTGGGGGTCTGCTTGGGCTGGGCTGGGGCTGCTCTGGGGGTGACAGGGGCGGGGGGTGATTTGCCAGTGCCCCACTCTGGGGTTGCTGACGGTCTTGGGGCAGATGTGACGACATTGGCCTGCTTCTCCTTTTCCAGGCGTGTTGCCACTGACCGGGACAGCCCATTCTCTTTGGGTTTAGTTGGTTTCTTCAGGGACACAAAGCTGTCACTGTCTGAATCTAGGAATCAACAAAACAATCATTCCAGACACTTCAGCAAGCAAAGACCAAGTAACAGGTGAAGAAAGTTGATTTGAAGCTGCTCCTGCTCCTGGCTCTGTCATTTCCTGGTGGCTTCACAGCTATAGGGGGGCAGGTGGTTTCTCTCAATCTTGACTGCCATAAGTCCCTCACCTGTTTCTGAGACATACTGAACTGGGTGTTTCTTCTCAGGGACTGCACCCTTGGTGGGCTTCTTGCTGTCCTGCGGAGATTTTCGGGGCTTCTTCACAAGTGCTTCTTCCTCTGAGTCTAAATGAAAACAGGTTAATTATGAGCCCTGTAGATCCTCACAGCCACAGGTCACTTTGAAAAAAGAGGACACGGCTCACCAGAGTCAAGAACAGCCCGCTTCTTTCTCTTCACGGAGGACTTCACCTCTTTCTGAGGGCTTTTACCCTTTATAAAAGATATACGAGTTATCATCCATCTTCTAATCACCTACCCTGGTTAGGGTCAGGAGGACGGGGGGGGGGCTTGTACCTTACAAGTTCTTATTCATAATTTTATTGAAATTGCAATATAATACACCTAAACCTAAAAGGTACGTAACCACTTCTGAGGTGTACTGCAGCACAAGAAAAGCATCACATTTAGGAAGCTGTGAAGAACTGAGGGCTGTGTTTCACATACCTTGGGGCTAGGGTTCGGCTTCTTCTTCCTCCCCTGGTTCTCATTAGTATGGACACTTCCATTCTGTCCCTGTTTCTGCACCACCAGCTTACTGGGTGCAAAGAACCTCCGGATGTCCTGGACAGAGTAGAGAAGTACTAATCAGAAGACAGGCTGACCTTAAACCAGCAGAAAAACACCACGAACCATCCTGCACAACTTGCAAGGCCACTCGCCATGCAGACACCATGACGGCTGAGGTCCAGAAACAAAACAAGAAAGCAGTAGAGGCGGGTCTGTCCTGGGCGGTACCCTTAACAGACAATCAAGCCATTTAATTGTAGGGTTGTCACGTAACATGCCTCACATCCTCCGTGGTTTTGAAAAATGACTTTGCTAGGATACTTCTCACTGGTTCCATTTCATAAGTAAAAAGTTTACGGAAGAATTCATTAGTACACGACTGAAGCTCACCATTGACAGCTGAAATTTCTTGGAGGTGTTATAGTCCTAAAACACGGAAAAGCTTTATCAGTTCAATTATAAACTGATTTATAAAGCTGCCTTATTCCAAGTCGGAACCTATTAACGGGCTCGCCTGAGTCAACGAAGCACGACAGACTATTTTAAAGAAAAACAGTCGCTGGGGCTCCATTAGCCATGCGACCCGACATGAACGAATGCAGGCACATTTAGCGTGACCACACCACTACATCCATGCAAGTGCGAGCACGGTAGGGTACATCACTCGGCTTTATTTTCCTCGCTTACTTAGCTACGCATTTAAGCCTGTCACTTAACTAGCAAGTTAGCAGCTTGGAGTCGATCACGCAGCTTTGCGGTGCGATCTACGAAGAATAACTTCATGGCACGGCTCGCAATGAGATTTTAACACTCTCTGGTACGCAACTCACCATAATAAAACGGACGGAGGAAGGTCTCTAGCGATCACGGGCCGACAGACAAACTCTCTACAGAAGGCTTGCTTGGCGCCAAGCGCGAATGGCACACAACGTTGGGTGACGGCGCCGCCTAATGACGCAGGCCGTGACCCTCTGTACCCCGCCACCACCGACCCGGGAACGAAAAGAGCTAAGCGCATCCGGCGATGCGTTTCACTTCAGATGCCATATCCTCAGTACAGAATATCGTACCCAACTCTCACTGCAGGTATGAACTAAAGGTCATATTTCATTATGATTAAATGACCGATTCGTACGCTCACCCTGACTTGTTCTGGACCAGACACTGGTGGATTTATTCTACACCACCGACGTCAACCGAACTCTCATCGCTGAAGACGAAATGCTCCAATAGCACTGATTACTAATTTGAAGCACTAGCAGCTTCTTCGAGGCAGACCATACAATAATGGAGTAATGGTCAGGTTGTAGAAGGGTCCTTATTTCTTTAAGCAGTATAAATTCATATCTGAATCCATATTAATTGGCATCAGCTGCAAACAAATATGTCATCAGCTGTCAGATTTAAAGCACAAGAGGAATGTGCTCTTTAAGCAAGTCCTGCACATTTAGTGTTCAAAAGACTACAGCTGATGGGAATAGCTGGTATACTTGGCTGATGTACTTGCTCTCCCTTGGTACATAAGCATACCTGATGTTTTAAAATACAATTTCCAGTTTGATCTGCATTTAACTTCTACCATTAGCTTCCAAACTGCTCTAGGTGTTGCTCTAGGTAACACCTCCCAAACCTGTCATACAAACAGGAGCAGACAAAAAAAAGACCATACGTGGTATTCAGTGTTTTTTTTTTATTAAGATTAAGCAATGGTTAAGCTTCCTGCTGCTCCACCACGGTGCTCTTCTCACTGACGTAAATACCATCCAGGAACTTGCGGATGTCCTTCTTCCTTACCGTAGTAGCTTGCTGGATGAGGGAGGCTAGAAGGAGGATGAAGAGCCAAGTGAGAGAGGAAAGGTGCCATGCAATCACAAGGTGGTGAGAGGCCACGCAGCTGCTGGTCGGCTACACTAAGGGGCTCAATGAAACCCATTGTCAAGTCATTCTCATCTGCCGACCTATGGATTCAGTGCATATAGACGAACTGCTTTTGCAAGCCAGGAAACAGCCAGTTAAGAGCTAGTGTGGCTCCAATTAGTTCAACACACATGATATTTACGTAAAATACCCCAGAGTCAACACATGAACACAAAGAACAACCTACATTAAACCAGACTCTTTCTAAAAACCCCATTCAGCTAACTTTGGGATGTATCCCACAATTCCCTCCTGGTGTGACCACCTACAATGTAACACCACCCTGTGTTGCACATCAAACTCAAACACATATGCAAGAATACAAAACAGACTGGAGGAGGATTCTCACGTGGTGACAGACAGACACAAAGGCCTTTCGGCAGTAAGGCTTTCTAACCTCTACACCGCTCATTGATCCGGCTCCACCACAGTTCCCTTCTCGGACACGTAAATACCATCCAAGAATTTTCTGATATCCTTATTTTTGACTGTGGTTGCCTGCTGGATCAGGGCGGCTGGAAGAGAGATGCTGGGGTGGTAAGGAGCTGCATGCACACAGGGCTCAGAACCAAATTTACAGAGCAGGAGCAGAGGAGAATGGCAGAGGGGGCAGCATCACATTCCAAGCAGGGAGATTCAGGTTCCTCAAATCCAAGTTGGGGGACAGGTATAGGGGCCCTCTCAAGGGTCAGGGCAGGTGCAGTATGTTTACTGGGTAGCCATGTGGTGCATCCAGTTAGCTGGGAATTAGTTGGATTCTGCACCACACCACAAACATATTGCTGGGGGGGGGGTGTACAGGAGGATGGCATCAACTTGTATTGACTGGATCCTGATGGGCACACGCATGCAGAGGACAATCTATTCATTTCTCCTAATTAGGCTTCATAGTTTACCTAAAGAGGTGTTTGGCACAGAGACAATAATTGCAAAGGAAACTACAGTGTACATGAAAACTGCAAGGTGAAGCTCAAGTCAGCATAGGGAAAAATTCAAATTCTGCATGGGAGGGAACTTCAGATGGCCAAAGGCTCATTCACAGCACCCCACACTCAAGCTAGTCTCTTGGTGCATTAAAATGAAGACCAAAGCCCACAGTGGCTTTCCAGAATGGAGCTGTATGAAACCAAACACACCTATTTCCCAGTTACAATCACAATCGACAATCAGGTCAACTCTAACGATAAGAGCTGGAAGCAGTTCACAGCCATAAGCTGGATGTCTGAATGTTGGAAGGAGGCTGACCACCACTACCTAATCTTGCACACAAGCAGGTGTAATACTAAACTTCACAGTCTTCATCTCAGAAACACTATGCATATTATCCATCAAAGCCTCATTTCTTGGAAACTGAATTTTAAGCTGGTCAAATTCAATTTTTTCCCTCCAATCTAAAACGGAAGTCAGCACTTGCCAAAGCAGGCATAGGCTGTTAAACAATCATTCAAAACATGGTTGTTCAAGAGAAACGTCCCCTTCTGGACAAACTAATGGGAGTGTGGAGAGCTGAAGGCAGGGCATCCACGCCCTCACTTACCCGAGTTGGACACCAGCTCGATGTCATTACCCTCCAGCACAAGCTCGTCTTTCTGAGCCGCTGACACCGTGCAGGTCACACCTGAGAGAAACAGGTCTGGATTGAGGCACTGACACCAAAGCAGAATCTCAGTTCGTCTCCTCCACCCTTTTCCTATTCTCCTGAACCTGAAATACTTCCAAATTCCAGATGTTGATGGGTGTCCTAATACAGAAGGCAGCTAGTGCAGGAAGCCAAACTTTCCATCAAATGTCTCCTTTAGCGGAGGCGTGACGAAGGATACACTCTTTACCTAAAGAAGTGTATCCTTCTCTTCCATGAAGGAGCCATGAAATACACTTGTGCATGGCACTGTCTAATCACAAAGGATAATTTATCACCTGTGGCATCACACCGCTTCCATACAAAGAAAATGCACTTTTCTTTAGGATGTGTTTATTCAATTTATTTTTCCTTTCCTAGTTTTCCCCCTCTCGTCTCTGAACAAGATGAAAGAGAACACAGATGTAGCTGTAGAAAAGGCCCTCAAACTCCTGGGATTTAGACAGAACATAGTGTTGTTACCCTCGTTTCTTCATTCTGTAACAAAGTTCCCAATAATGGTCTCCAAGGCTAGGTGGAACTCTAGCCATCGAAACAGTCCCATCACCTTGGTGATGGGATCCTAACAGTACACATTTAGTGAACAGCAGACCAGGTAGCATGGGGAAACAGGTGAGTTCAGAGTTGGTGGCACGTGCAGTTCAGAGCCCGCGTTAAGAGGACTGGAGTCATCTGCCGTGCTTGAACCCGAAATAAAGACTTCCCGGGATCCTTAGCTTAAGTGGAGTTCTGGCCGACACTCCAGGATACATACTGCTAGAATCCTCGAGTCAACGCAGAGACAGTGATCCCTACCACGGTCTCCACCACATTAGAGCTATCAGCCGCCTCTGCTACGGTTAAGGTTCGCCGAGACTGACCCAGCCTAGTGGCCTCCACTACAGTAGCCCAGGCTCACCTGGTCTCATGCGGACCCGTCGGATGTACTTCTCCCCCAGGAAGTTCCTGATCTCCACCAGGGTGCCGTTCTCCTGCATCACCACGTTGATGGGGAAGTGAGCGTACACAGACCTCATCTTGTAGCGGAAACCCTGGAAGAACAGGGCGTCAGAAAGTCTGCAAAGGGATCACTAGTGACTCCACAGCCAAGCAGCAGCCACTCACCACAGTGACCCCCTTGATCATGTTCTGGACGTGGCTGCAGATGGTGCGCACGGTGGCCAGCTCCTTCCTGTTACCCCACCATTTGTCGACACGGAGCTGGGGACACAGGACAGCCTCACATCGAGCTCACGTGTGCATGTAACCAAAACCTGACTACCTCCTCCAATACACTGCTGTCCATCTGACTGTTCTACGTCACTGTTGCTCATATTCTATTAACAAACTTGTCCTGTCCAGTGCCAACCAGAGGAGCATGGGAAGGCTTTGCATCCAGTTCTTCCCAAGGTTTCTTCCGCCTGAGGGAGTTTTTACTTGCCACTGTCACCTCTGACTAACTCTCTGGGGACCTTGGGTCCAGGACTACATAAAGCACTTTGTGGCAATGCTCCTTATTAAAGGCATTATATAAATAATATTGGACTGAAAAACTCTGAGAACCAAGTAGCAATCAAAGCAGGCAAACAATCCATTTCAATGGTTCTCTCATAGCAAAGAAAAAACTTCAAACATGCCTGTCAGACAGATGGCCAGGAATATAGGCCTAATTGTGTTTATCACCCCTTTTGTCAGATTTTCTCACTACAAAATGACACTATGAAACAGTGGGACCAGCAGTGAGCCCCACCCAAGCCTCCCCTACAGATTCAGAACGATAGGGTGCCCTTCATCCACATACCTTCTTGTGCTTCTTGCCCAACAGGCTGAGCTCCAGGTTAATGTGGTTGAATTCCCGCCGCAGCACACCACGGGGCCCCTTGACCACCACTGTTCTTCCTTTCAGCGTCACTTCGACTGCATATTCAGAGAAATGGACCAAAGGAGACAAATCGGTAAACAGTCAACGACACTACAACCTCTATCCTCCGTCAGAAATTCACTCACAGCATCAAACTACTCTCCTTTCCATCACAACATGAAAACAGGAGAGCGAACTCCTGTCCTTAAACATAGTATATTGTTTTTAATAAACTTGGTATGCTTTCTGACGGGCCGTGGACATCAACCCAGGCTTCAAGAATACGAGGTTAAGTGGCCACACGTACTGCTGTCGGGGATGTCGACCGTCTGGTTGCTGAGAATGGTCTTCATTCTGGGGATGAGGAGGGAAAAAACACCGGCGTGTTAAACGACGTGTGCATTACCGATCGAAAATGGGAAAGCAGCACTGGGCCTTCAAAGCAGACGCACCACGCTAATTAGCAACTTAGCTAACCAGATTTATTCAAACTGGTTTTATTTAGGAGTGGAAAAACTGACTTCTTGGAATCATTTCGCCTATTTTTGGATGGAGAACACAGATACAACATTTTCACTTGTTAAAGACATAAGCAAATTCTAGCAATACAAGTTTTTACACACAAATCAAAAAGGCAGTAATGCGGGGACTATGGCCTATCTTAAAGCAATGGATAAACAAACAATACATTTCTATCACGTAGCGAGTGTTTTAGTTCACTAATATATACATACTGTGGTAGTTGTTGGGGTTTGTATAACCATAAAACGGTGGACCTAAATGTATTGCGAACTTAAACACTGAGGATTAGACTAGATTTGAAAGTCTTCAATTTCCAAAGAGCTGCCTTACCTCGCCTGTAGTTGAGGAAAGGAAGAAGAAGCGACGTCATTCCACAATTGAACGCTTCCTGAGTGACGTCATTGACGGTGGCCCATGAGGTCCATACGTAATTTTTCGAAAACAGATCAAACTGAAATTCCATCCTAAAAACTCTGTAAAATTGCACATCACATTATGCTATAATATTTACTCTAATAATTTATTATTCATGTGAGAAATTATATTATCTGTGCAAGTTTCAAAACAAATCAGGCTAACAGGCATGGGTAGTCAATACAAGACAACACAGCATTGTCAATGACGGGCTGTTTGTGTGGCCATGGCGTTGGTGAAAAGTCGTACTCGCCTTGCGGGTCGCTTTTCGTGTGCATTCTTGCGGTTACAGTTCAGGAGAGAGGAGGCACGGCATGTAAGTGTGTAATTTTTACTTACATTAATATATCTCGGCTTTCATACCATATATACATTTCGGAAACCGTTTTTAAGGCACTCAATGAAAAGTAATGTTTTGGGCCTGGACTTGTTTTGTAAAAATGTAATTTGCATAAATACATGCGAATTACAACAGTTTATATTTTAAATAGTAATGTAAGTATAATCTTCTTGATGGCAGTGTGTATTGTATAAGTGTAAGTGATTTTAACATCTGCTTCTTATGTAAATTAGTTTTGATCAGAATAATGTATGTGATTTTAGGTTTGTGTCAAAGGAGTAACAACTCCGTCAAAAACGCCATTGAGTCCGAAAGAAAAAGAGAAGCCGGTACCCGAGGATGGGCTTAGCTTACAAGACTTCATTTCCGGGCAGCTGTCGGAGAAGAGCCGCTGGGAGGAATATAAGGGGAATCTTAAGCGACTTAAAGGCGATAGGTAAAAGGGTTGATAAACGATCATCTTTGTTGTCCGTTTGCAAACTGGCTGTTCGATTAAAGATTATTCTAAAATCACCAGTCTGCGACAGCCATCTGAATGTAGTCGTGGAATCTCCACGATAGACGACTTCAGATGTTTATACTCAAATACGTATAAATGCAGACCTTTCTACTAAATATGTTTAAAGGGGATGCAGTTTGTCGACTGAGAATACATCGCCAGTGACTCCTCATGTCCTCTCATAACAGGCTTAGACTCCCCCCCTGGCTGAAGACGGAAATTCCCATGGGGAAGAACTACAACACGTTAAAGAACACTTTGCGTGATCTCAACCTGCACACAGTGAGTCAGAAAATCAGGTCAACACATTAGTTCATGCCTTGGTTGGTTTTTGTTATGGGTACATCTATGAAAAGTAAAACACAAAGAAAAGCAGTAGAATGGAATGATAAATTGCTAATTTTAGCTTTATTAAAGTGACATGTCTGGCTAAGTCTTTGGTAATGTAATTTTTTTTATATCTTTATTATACATCAATAATGTACATACCAAAGGTGTGTGAAGAGGCCAGATGTCCAAACATTGGGGAATGCTGGGGAGGAGGAGAGTATTCCACTGCCACCATCATGGTTTGTCCTCCTGACTTTTCCACGTGGGTGGAGCCCTAGCCACCTTCTCCCCATTCCCAGCTGACACACTGTCCTCTTAGAAGTCCACCTGATAAATGCTGTTCTCTCCCTGGTCACTGCATATTTGCTCAGAAAATAACACAATTTAACATTAGAATATATACAAATAAACAGTAACACAATAAAACTAACAATTTTCTGTTCTCAGACTTCCTTGATATTTGGTTGGATGGCAAGAATACAGCATTGGTTCCCAAGCCTCTCCTCGAGCGCCTGAGCCATTCTGTGCATTTCTTAAATTTCACCACCAAGTCACTTCTGAGCTTAGTTAGTTAATTAACTATATGAGGTATTGATAAGAAAAACCTGGTCTACTCATACTTCAGTTCAACAAACACATGGGTATATTGATCATTAACTGTAAATTCTGGGGTGACTTGAGTTTTTTGGTCATATCATTCCAAGGGATCTTGAGAGGAATGTCAGTCAGGAAATGGGGTTGTTTGGTGAAACTTAACATGTGAGTGTCATAGAAAAACATCCACTATGAAGACAAACATTTGCATTTATCAACGGCCCCTTCTGCTGCAGCTGATGGGAGACACATGTACCAGGGGCTGTCGGTTCTGTTCCGTGAAGACGGCCCGGAAGCCACCTCCACTCGACCCTAGTGAGCCCTACAACACAGCCAAGGCCATTGCTGAGTGGGGGCTGGACTACGTGGTGCTCACGTCTGTGGACAGGGATGGTGCGAGTCCGATGTCAAAATAACCAAGTTGAAGTAAACCTACATAGGAAAACTGACTGAGAATCAGAGTGTTTTTATTGGATGTGTAGGTTAGCCATGGTAGGTGGTTAAAAGAAAGATGTTGTCACTTATTGTTACGTAGGTAAATTTAGTTTTGTTATGTGATAGACCTTGCAGACGGAGGTGCAGAACACTTCGCCAAGACGGTTTCTAACCTCAAGGAGAGGTAAGGCAGTTTGGGAGAGAGAAGCAGCTGTGTGTCAGTTTAAAGTGTGAGGCTTTGTCCCCACCATGCAGTGTTGTGTGGGAGTTCATTAGAAAGCAGGAGGCTTCTTATGCTTCACGTGACCTGCTTCTGTGTGCCAGGAACCCCAGCATCTTGGTGGAGTGTCTGACACCTGATTTCCGGGGTAACCTGGCAGCTGTTGAAAAGATTACTCTCTCAGGCTTGGATGTGTACGCCCACAATGTGGAGACGGTACGCCAACTGCAGAGGTGAGACTGCCATCTTCATCGTATGCACTTGTCCTCTCTGGGATTTCAGTTCATTTCCATTCTAGAGTACAGTGCAGGGTCAGACAATGACTGACAGTATATACAGTCACATAATGTATATAAGTGATCAGAGGACAATATGGAGTGAAGATAAATAAGATTTAAAGGTTGTTAGTTTATGTAATTTATTCTAGTAATCTTATTTTTGATTCCTTTCTTATGCATAAAAAAGCTTCGATTCTTGGTTATGCATTTGGAGCTACCTTTTAAGAGCCTGACCTTAAAACATTTGAGTGTGATGTTTCTTGAATGATTTCACCTTAGGATTTTTAAAAATTTAGTTGTTATTATATTCAAGGTTTTTTTTTTGTGGACTGTTATGATGAAATTATAGGAAAAACAACCTTTTCCCAGTTCTTCCCCGCATATTTATACTTTGGCAGTGTGTTCACTAGAGGGCGCAAGCCATGGTGTCTGTAGAGTAAATCTGTAGGTGAAAAGTGAAACTTCCAGAAAAAAAGACAGGAGGAGGGGCAACAACACTCACTGCTCTTTGTCTGATGCTTGAAATACCAAATCAGTCCAGGAGGTGGCAGAAAGGGATGCAATATTGGTTATGTAAAATGCCGCTGTATTGAACTACTCTGATTCAGAATACAGAGAACTTGAACTTAAACTTCAGTTTGCTAATGGTTATGTACTATAGGAATGCAGGTTGACTTCTGATTGGTTGTCTCTGCATGTCATATTTGCTGTCATGAGCACAGACATGTGCGAGATCCACGGGCCGACTTTGAACAATCCCTGAGGGTCTTGCAACATGCCAAAGCAGTGAAGCCCTCCATTGTGACCAAGACCTCCATCATGCTGGGTTTTGGGGAGACTGACGATATGATCCATGCCACCATGTCTGGTAACTCCACCCTCGGAGAAATGTTTATGTTAACATCTTATTGTTCACATTAATCTGTTTTTCCTCATCCTCAGTAAGGTTACTTTGTTTCGCTTATCTAAAGCTCAAAAATGCTTTTTATAAATAAAACAAGCTGAAAAATATTTGAAATTGCATGATGTTCTGCCCAAACAGAGCTGAGGGAGGCGGGAGTGGACTGTCTGACCTTGGGACAGTACATGCAGCCAACCAAACGACACCTCAAGGTAGGACTTATGGTGCTGGCATGGAGTCACTGCCCTCATGACCAAATGGGCAAAACATGGTTGGTCAGTCTGTACTATCTGGTTAATGTGGCAGACCTCACCAGCTGTCTGGTGATATTCTCTCAATGTGGCCATAAATGTGCTTCTATACTGTTCCAGGTGGAGGAATATGTGACCCCAGAGAAGTTTTCATACTGGGAGAAGGTGGGATCTGAGATGGGCTTTCTATACACAGCCAGTGGGCCACTGGTGCGCTCTTCGTACAAAGCAGGTAGGCCCGGGCATGTCCTCTCTTCCCCTGCTCCCTTCATGAAACAGGTGGTCCCTGAACATGCCCACTCCTTCTCTACCTAAATACATGGGAGTAACAGAGTACATGTTAAATTGTTCTGTGATGTAATTTCTATAAAGACCAGGCTTTGTGGACAACTGTGCTGTTACTGTTCCCCCAGGGGAATTCTACCTGAAGAATCTGATCCACAAACGGCGGACTGTATCAGACTAATATAGACACCAGCATTTTGCCCCTCGGATTGCTTTTGTCATTTTACAGACTCCAGCTAAATTTGTTCATTTTAAATGGTAGAATTTCAGTTATTGTCCCCCCTTTGGTTATGTGCAATATGGGCACTAACACAGTTGTACTTGTACAACAGAGACAAACATGGAATGTTAAGTGAGAAGATGGTCATTCCCAGTCAAGCTTAGTGGACAGAAAGTACATATGAAGGGCAAGGATGGAGCACATGGCATAGTGATCCAGCAAACCTGCAGGATGGGTTGTTCCAACTGCTCGACATCTTTCTGCCCAGGTCCTGTGACTCAGATGGTATAAAGCCTTGACTGGTGCCATTCCACCTACCCTGTTATGCCTGTACCCCTGAATGATGTAATCATAATTGAGGTGTTTGATTGGTTGCTGTGGGGGATGAAAAAAGATTTCTCACTGGTGTGGGAGGATTAACAAGGCACTGCATTAAATTATTATTTGTAAATTAAATCACTCAACCTGCTTTGCCAGTTTTAACCATTATAATTGAAAACAAGGAAATCAAAGTACTCAATCTGTCTGTGGTACTGCTACAGACACAGGATGGTTTGGTGCTGTTAAAACAAATCCTCCCAAGCTAAGAGCAAGTTGTGTGCAATCTCAATAATAAACATGTTTCATGAATTATGGATTTAACTTTACGAACCATGTAATGATGCTTTGTTTTTTGTGGTAGTGAAACTTCATTTATCCCAAGTACTCAAAACATTCCACACACCAGTCTGCACAGCCTTGATGAAATATTCAAGATTAATAATTAGCTTTTCTATGAGCACACATTCATAATCTGATGGGATCCACTGGTACCACAGAAGCATAAAACAATATAAAAATATCCATTACTAAACAATGTGTAGTTCTCACACCATGGTAAATACAGGATTTTAAAGAATTTATGTGATTTCGTCAACACATCTGGATGTGATTTTTCAGCATTTTACTGCCTGGTTTCCAACATGCATCGATAACACAAACCAAAATTGTTGTGAAGTTCCTGAATTAACTAGCCAAAAGGGCATTTTGTCCACTGAGGTCTCTTAGGATACTGCACTGAGCAAGTAAGCAAAACACATCCTGTAATGTGTCTGATGGGTGTCAGAGTTGGCATGAGGAAGTTCTTGCCTGGCATATCACTCCTGTAAAGCGTCTATAAACAGCCCTGTCTGGGCTTGACTGTGCAGCTGTTTCATTTTAAAATGTCCGACCAGCATCAACATACTCCGTCAGAGCTGCTATAGTACTTTGGCCTGGTTTATTTAATCTACAAGAAACGTGATTTATTGCATTGTATTAAAAAATTTCATGTCCTGTACAACAGGAGTAGGACATTTTAAAAATCACTCAAACTATTAAAAAAAAATGAACAGCATACAAATTATTTTGAACAAAACAAACCCAACTACATTTGGCTCAGCATAATCTGCTTGTACCAAGCTGGGTCAGTACTTTGTTTACAAATGATTAATATTCGGCCTCCTAAACAAAACCAGATGGGGTGACTGTTCATCCCAGGCCCATGGTCCACTGATACAGTGATGGGTGGAGTGGGGGGGGGGGGACACAGAAAAGACAGCTGTCCAGAATTTTGGGTTGGGCACACACATTAGTGCACCTCCTGATTAGGATGGAAAGATGTAGGCTGAGGAGGTAGGGGCCTGATTGGCCCTCCCCATGAAGAGGAGGAGTCAGTAAGGAAGGAGGGGCAGACCTGGCTGGGCCATCTCATGAGGTGGAAGAAGACAAATCAGTGAGGGATAGGATCTCAGTAACGATGATGAATGAAATGATAAGTGCCACTGGAGCTCAGGATCAGCAGCCATCCAGTGGGAGGATGCTCAGACCTTGGCCTTCTTAGCTGGGGGCTCACTGAGAAGGATTCTGGGAATTCCAGCTGGAGGAGTGAAAGGGATGCGGGTTGTTGTCACCTTCTTGCCAATCGTCTCAATCTGGGGGGGAGGGCATGCACAAGATTAAAAATCAACAAACCCAAGTGCTAAACCTAAACCATCCTGCTGTCTGCTGCTACTGTATATACCCATCCACAGACCCCTGCATCATGGGAACATGTACCTGGAACCCAATGTTCTGCAGCTTGGGGTGCAGATGGTCCAGAACACGTCTACCATCGAATATGAAAGCTGGCTTCAGCATTTGTAGGTAGATCTTCTCATAGTCCAGTTCCTGAGTGAATTCGTAGTTTAAGTTGCTGTTACACCAATGATTAGGCCTAAATGTAACTAAATTCCACATTTAAATAACTAAACACTTAAAAATGATTTGTCCATTTATACAGAATAAGGATAAAAATAATTTATGAACTACACATAACTAAACATAATAGCAGTTACTGAATACATGCTTTGCAGAGAATTTATTCCAAACTACCCTAACACCACTATTTACTAAATTGTTGCTGTGGCAGACAGAGAGTGGCAGATCCAGGGCAAACCCAACATGACCAAAGGCACCTTGAACATGTCCCACTCTGTGCAGATGACCAGGGCGTGGGCCTCTCTGCATGCTTCATAAGGGTCACTGGTCACAGTCACCAGGTCTGACACTGCACAAAGAGTGGCACCGTGAGCACATTGCCTTTACCCCATGAAAAACGCTCCAGCCACTCCCCTTTAAGTTTTGGGCTGTTCCATGCAATAAGAACCTCCCCAAGTTACAGTCAGAGGATGCTGACCATGTAATCTGACCGGCAGTACGACCAGCATCCTGTCAAACATGCACCTCTTTCTGGGTTATCCTCTGATATGTTGGGGTGAGAGAGGTCCTGGATGATCTGCTCCTTGAGCACCTTGGGGTCAAAGATGTGCAGCTTGGCCCCCTCATCCATCAGATACTTGGAGATGTAGATGCTGGATGACTCCCTGGTGATGAGGTAATTATTAATGAGCCACTGACATCTTTCAGGGACTATACCGTAAGAACACTGGGTCTTCAAAAGCAAAGGCACAGTTAGTGAGAAGAGTTAGGAGAAGTGTACCTGGTGTCCCCTGTGTCCTTCTTGAAGGAGAAGCCCAGGAGGGCAATCTTCTTCCCAGTAACCGTGTTGAAGAGGCAGTCGATAATTCGACAGGCAAACCTCCGCCTCTGGTAATCATTCATATCGATCACCTGAGACAAGAACCAGACAATGTGAGTTCAGGAAAGAGGCCAAGGAACCTAATTTATGAGAAAGGTACAAAATAATAAAATTCTAATTTTACAACTCATACATCAGAACGACTTTCTGCTATTCAGTTTACCCATAGCAGAGGTCGTTTACCGTTAAAACAGGCAGGTACTGTAAGATGGACAGACAGCTACCAGGAGCACTTGGCCATCCACACACTACCTGCTGCCAGTAAGAGGCCACTTCTGGAAGGTTGAGGGCCTCACAAAGATACACCAGGTTCAAAACGTCCTTCTGGAAACAGCTGCCGCCAAAACCTGGAACAGGCGTAGGCATCATACACAAACAAATGACTAAAAGTCAGACAGGCGACAAAAACAGATCAACTGTAACAAAACCAAACAGGAAGGCTAAATGGTGAAATTTGGTGGGTGCCCTCACCCACACTGGCCTTGAGGAACTTGTTGCCAATGCGCTGATCCATGCCTATGGCACGCGCCACCTCCTCCACGTCGGCACCCGTGGCCTCGCACAGGGCGCTGATGGAGTTGATGCTGCTGATGCGTTGGGCCAGGAAGGCGTTGGCCGCCTGACAGGAGACAAACCCACATCACAGGCATAGGCTGAGGCGGCCATCAGGGCGAGATGTGCCAACAGCTGAGCACAGAGACGGGATCACCTGGCACTACAGGGAAAACTAATGAGGGACTGACCAGCTTAGACAGCTCTGAGGACCATGTGTTGGTGGTGATGATGCGGGCTTTGGGGACCCAGTGCTCGTAGACTGCACATAGTGCCCGGATGGCACGCTGCCCCTCCGGTGTCTCATCTCCACCAATCAGAACGCGGTCTGGCTCCTTCAGGTCTCTCACTGCTGTACCCTCAGCCAGGAACTCAGGGTTAGACAGGACCTGCACAGGACCAGGAGCTGTATTCATGCAGCTGTTTTCCTCAAACAAGCCGTTAACTACCTTTTCCTTCATACAAGAGCTCCTGAGTTTTCAGTATGTGACCAAAAACTGATTTCATGATTTTTTTTGGCGCTATGGGGGAAGGAGGCACAGAGACAGCTGCTAATAAAAGAAGCAGGTTAAGATCAAACATCCAGCAATTGTCACATCACTCTGGCTCCTTCCTTTTCTGCTGGCATTACAGGACTGTGACATCATGTTTACTGTGTTCACTCATGATGGCTTTTGGTTTTACCACTGAGTTAGGACTCGGCTGCCATGAAAAAAAACATGGCAGCGCTGTTCCAGAAAGATCCGCAGGTTGCAGTAGGCACCAACACGCCGTACCTGCAGGTTAAGGCTCGGTTTGGTGTTGGCGTCAAAAATTCTCCGGATGCTCTCGGCAGCCCTGACCGGAACCGTGCTCTTCTCCGTCACAATCTTGTAGCCATCTGACACCTCCACGATGCGACGCGCACAAGCCTCGATGAATTTCAGGTCAGCTGCTCTCCCTTTTCCCATACCATATGTCTTTGTTGGGGTGTTAACCTGCAGCAGAAGATCTGCATGAGCTTCCATCCTTGTTTACACTGCGGCCACTTAACCTTTGATAGACCAATAACCTGCTATGCTGAAGAGGATACACTAAAAGTCCATTCATTCGTTGATGTGACCATGTGGCATTCATTCACTCACAGAAATGAAGACAAGGTCTGCATCTTTTATTGCAGAGTTGATATCTGTAGAGAAGAAGAGATTCCTCCCTCTGCACGACTCAACGACTTCCTTGAGACCAGGCTGGTGGAGAAAAGACACACGTATCAGTAAATAGCTGGACACCACATAATGTAACTGTAGATTACAGAATGGAAGACATTATATATATTGTGCTATATAAAGATAAGAATGTAATTGCTAACAGCATGCCCTAAATAAATTTCACTTCTCAGTATATTTTCTTCATTTTCCCAGTCTGTCAATCTGCCTGCATTATGGAGATCAAAGAATAAGGGCTCTCTGCTGGCTGCCCTAAGTCCCAGCCAAAAACAAAGAGAAGAGGCATCAGAAGAACGAACCTCGTATATGGGCAACCTGTCGGAGTTCCACGCCTTGATTCTGGACTCATTGACGTCCACCACAGTGACTCTGATCTCCGGACACATCTGTGCAATCACGCTGCACGTTGGGCCACCCACATAGCCGGCGCCTATGCAGCAGATTCTCTTTATCTGAAACATCTGAACAGGGTAAAGGTCAACCACAGGAAATGTCCTTCAAGCGTCCCGAACGTCTTGATCGGTCGGACTGAGTTGCAGCTACCTTGGTTAAGATTACAATCTGGATTCCTATAATTACGCAATGTGTAAACATCATTGCATAATCGATTAGTGTCAGAAAATGGCTCCAAAATCATACACTTATTTCGATATAACCACCGATACTGGTAATAAAAGATATCAAGAGAAAAAATTAAGCAGTGGTTTGCTGCATAAAAAAGTAGTTTATTAATACCTGATTGCCGTGCTCAACAAAACTGCACTACTAAATCGCAACCTACCTTGGCAGATAGGACCCTGTGCCACAATCCGTTGTTCTTCACAGTGTATCTAATGGTGTTAACACCGACTGACACTCCACAGCCGGTCCACCCCTTGTGCGTACAGTAATGGAAAGTTGTGTATTTTACTAAAAAAATGTCTGTATCAGTGTTCTCCCAGAGACACGCCACCGCTGAGTCTGAAACGCCCCTGTGGAAACTGTCTGGTTTACGGCCAGACGGCGAGTCCAACGCAGCTTTTAGGTACTTGTGAAGTCGTGTGTAGTGACAAGAAATCCCTGACACCAAGTCGTAATTTCACGTTTCATTAACGCTCGTTCCCATCCAACTGACACTTGAAATTATACAGCGTTATACGCTGCAGATCTCATCACCACAGCAGGGGTGTGCATCTGGGGGAAAACTGGTGCTGAAGACAACACCGCTTCCTCTAGACTAAACTCCTCCTCGCGCTAAACTCTTCCGGGTAACGTAAGGTACCACCTTCGGCAGCCAGCTATGACGTAAACAGAAAACCCTTCACCTTTAAACAGTACGGTACAACATAGTTAGCATATTCCGAATATCACATTTTCTTTATGAATGGCCTGCGAAACAGGTTTGATCAATGTAGTTGTTCATTTATGACTATTGTTGGCAGGAGTGGCAGACTCAGGCGGTACGGTGGCTGAGTGGTTAGCAAGTTTGTCTCCCAGCGAGAAGGTTCTGGGTTCGGTCCTCACCGCCGATAGGGGCTTTTCTGTGTACGTGCCGACGGGGGTTTTCCTCCCACATTCTAAAGACATTCAGGATAGGTCGGTCGGCAACTCTAAATGGCCCATAGGTGTGAGCGTGCATGGATGTTCGTCTCTGTTTTGGCCCTGCGCTCGATTGGCGACCTGCCTAGGATGTATCCCGCCTTTCGCCCGAAGTCAGCTGGGAGTGGTGGTAGACTCTTGTACAGTACATGGGGTACCATAAGTATATTCAATTTTTATTTGCATGGAGACGGACAAATGTGACTTTACACCGAAATAAACGGACATGCTACATCCAGATAACGTTTAATTTTATTTGAAATTGAGAAAAGTGCATAGTTAAAGCCCTTTATTTAGTTATGTCCCAGTACAGTGTTTAGAAACAGTTGATATGGCACCAAATACAATTTTTTACAGTAAAATGCATCAGTTTGGCTAGCCCATACAGCAACCATCACTAAATTACAGATTAGAAGGGAACCAATCAGTTCTCAAAGAAATACTGCAGTCGATACTATACTGGAGATCGAAGAATGACTCAGTACCACTATAAAGTAACCTTGCAAGAGTAATGTGCCTTTATAAAATAAAAATGTGGCTCTTCCTCTAAGGAAATACAATTTAGATGATTTCATGGCAGAATCAAATATTAATTGTTGGATTTATCTATATAACCAAGGGATACACAACCATTGAAAACCACAGGGAAAATGACTATCCTTACTACTTTGTAATAAATGGTTTTATCAATGTAATTCTCTTTCCGTGTGGGTTTCCACTGACCACTTAAGAGCACTAGTTTAGTGACCCAGCAAGAACCATGATAGAAAAGGTGACAAAGAAATAAAGATCATCAGAAATCAAATTTAAATTTGATATTGTAACCATGAGGTACTAAACCTGGCCTGGTACTTCCAGCCATGGGAAGTGGTAAAGGTGTATCTGAACCAAAATAAGACACTCCAGCACATTTAACATAGTGGCAGTTGCTGTCTGATGGGGTAGAGCCACAAAAAAAACAAAAAAACAAAAAGCTGTCGTTTAAACCTAAAGAATGCAGTGGATTTGTAATAATAAAGCAATTCTGAGAATACAGATGCTGCGTGGTTGGCCAGTGAAGAGGATGACTATATGTGGGCTTGATGACATGGATCAGGTTAGATTAATCCTCATTTTTCAGGTAAGTGTTGTCCTAGGATCAGGAGTATAACCTGTAGAAGCCTGTCAGACAAAATGTACCACGCATAAATCAGCAATGCTCCAACACAAGGAATATATCCCTAACAACCACATCACCTTGTGTAGCTGTGGCAATCATAACCATCTAAAGTCAAATGAATACATGGTTTGGCAATAAAAAGGTGACTATTTACCCAAAAGATTCTCCCAGACAAATCATTTAAAGACTGAATCTAAACCCTTTCACATTCAGTACAGCTCTTGCCCAAGAGATACAAATTTAATATAAACCACCTTTTGAATATATGTAAGATATTAATAAGCCATTTCAAATTAAAGTGAAAGCTTGTGTTAATTAAATGCTGAAGAAGTGATTTCACTCAGCCAAACTGTTAAACTGAAACCTTGAAAGGCTACCCACAGAATTTTAATCAGCTACATATTGATCTCATTTTGTTCTGAGGTCAAGACCCCTTTGACCAGTCAAACATGAGGACAAGGGTCCTCAGGATGCCAATTTCTCTTCTACAGCTGGGGCAAAGTTAACGCACTTACAGAAAGCCATCCAGAACCCCACCTCCACTATTCTTCAGTAATTAACACTCACTGAAATCTCTCTGACCAACATTTTCTTCATTTGCAAGACCACAAATACCTAGGAGCCAAGCAAGAGGTCAGCAGGAGTTCAATCAAGAATTCATGCTTTCTAAAAGTGACCAGGTGCACAGTTTGGATTCTTACAACCTGGTGTGGGTATCTGGAGTAGACAGCGTTACTTGTTATGGGAACTGCAGGAGATACAGGTTAAGATATTTTGCAATATTCAATCACTGGCAAGTGTTCCCTTCCTTGAAGTACCACCCAGCCATAGGGCCTAATTTCACACAATTGGTTAATGGAATGTAGAGTAAGAGGTATCTTTCTCTGAGAGCTGTCATCTCCATCTTTTCTATTACACAGACCAACTCTTCCCCTTCCATCTGAAATACATACTCATGCTTTTAACCTCTACAAAGGCCAAACTGCAGAGGGGGAAAGCCTAAGGGGAAAAATGTGATCAAGAACAAAAAACATCCTGTAGGGTCATCCGGGTCACAGTAACTGATGGGGTCATGTCAGATCCTTGGCTGCTTTTGTGTCCGTTGGCCTGCGGGTGCTCATTAGTCCACAGGTGGCGTTGGTGGCTCTCGCTCTGGATTCTACAAAGTCAGGTAGAGAGAGTAAGTCTAGCTGCAGTAACAGAGCTCCAGATCACAGCCCTACTGTGGAAAGTGAGGACACAAAGAACAAAAGTCTGTGCTGTCTGTGTGTGTCAGAATAACAGCAAATATGCAGACCGACAAAGTCAACAATATTAGGATAATTTAACCATTTCACCAAGAACACAATCTCAAAATGGACCAAGCAGACTGAGGGACCGTGCAATTTCTTTACAAAGAGGTTTTAGACAAATGCCACACACACACTCAAGCACATGTAAAATGGAGAGGAATGTTAGTTTTCGCTGATCAATTCCACTTCCTGACACGCTGTATGTACATCCCATACAACACGTCACAGCAGATGTTAAACTGTCACACCCTCACGGCACTTACATTATGGGGCCCAGACATCTTCCCAGCAGCCCTGGGACCCCGCAGGCTGGCTGGTCTGAGGAGGAAGAGGACCAGGGCAAATAGCAGCCAGCCCATCATGATCATTGGCACCGTCAGATCTCCACCCTCTGGTGCCCCGGGACCAGGCACTGCAAGCAGACGGTCACCATTAGGAGGGGCCCAGTCACAGCGACCCTCCACCTCATTTCATTTTTAGCAGGAGTCAGGACACATGTGCAGGTCAACACCAGTGTTTTTGATTCAAATATGACAAATAAAAATTTCTTTGTGGGGTCCAGTCATTTATTCTCCATATTCTACACGATACCGCTATTTACCAAAGTGGACAGTGGAAAGCAGAATTTTCCTTCCCTTGAAGAAATGATTGAGGAGGAGGTCAGCTACTGTTAGCGTGGTCTGACATGCCCGATTCTAAAACAGCCTCCATCATGCTGCACATTCTGAACTAGGAGCAAGGCCACAGCTGTCAAACCAAACAGATCATATCCTATCTGCAAGGATACTTTAGAGTAGCAAATATCTAGAGGACCTGAAAGCCAGTCTATATTCACCCATTTGCATTACTTTACTGGTACACTAAACAGAGCGAGGCTCAATGTGCTGTCATAATATGCTTTCTTATATCCTTCACACAGGGAATCTTTGTTAGGTTAAATCTCATTTCTAAATTATTAAAAGGGAAGACAAGTTGGTAAGGGCAGGCTAATCTACATATTCAAGGTCATCAAATACGTATGCCTATAGCACATACACACTAGGTGTGTGACAGTACACAAATCACAGTTTGGTACGTTTTCGGTACAGCAGGGGCAAAAGAAACAAATTGCTTTTTTTCCTTATTGAACTGCTTTACTGAACAAAGTATGACTGTCTTAAGTGTCAATACTGCTGCAATCTACTAAAAATCAAAATAAATATTCAAGTAAATATAAATATCCATTAAGGTGCACTTTTATAAAATTAACTGTACCTGACCTGTATTGTATTCACATTAGCAGCTTTCGGCTTCATATTAGAACTGTGCAACACAAACGTTCTGAATGTTGCTGCATTGGTTCGGTACATATGCGTACTGAACCGAAAGACCCGTACCAAAAATTTTCGGTACGAATACATGTACCGTTATACTCCCAATACACACCCCACAGCACAGTACAAACTGATGAGGAAATACATACGTTCTTGAAGACATTCTGTGTCTGTGCAGTACGACTGGGACTGTCTCAGCTATGAAAGAAGAGAATAAGAAGGCAGTAAGGTCCAAAGAGGAGCACAGAGCAGCCACACATAAGCATTGCTAAAGACTCACGCACGTCTGGACACTGCCTGTACACACACCTGATGGAGGAGGGAAGGACCGGGCTGTCTTTTAAACCCCACACAACACAAGTGGCACTTAGCATGTGCCAAAAGTCCCTGCCTAGTGAAATCTAAAAAGTAATAAAAGGAAGAACTAGTCAGATGAATTATTCACTTGTATTCCTCATTCCTGAATGAAATCTGCAGGATACTATTCTCCATCGCCCCCTACTGTCACAGCATCAAATTAGTGCTAGTACAGATTTAATACTCAAACAGCATTAGCACAGGTATGCAGTGAAACGTAGAACTTCAAATTAAAGACTTGAACTTCTGGTTTGTATGATGTGAACTATAAAGAGATTTTAGTAAAGGAATGTTACCTAAATTGTTTTCTGCATCTGACAATGGGAATGGTGTACAAAATGAACATACAGATCTGGTTGTGTTAAATGAATTAAAACTATTGTAAAGTCCATGGAATATTTGTAATGTATGTATAGTATGCAGGTAGGTAATCACTACAACTGTGTATAACAATGTAAATTTGGTTATCGTATTTTTAGTTTTGCAGTATAGACACACCCTGACCATTTCTGCAGCATCTTACACAAAAGTCAAAAAAAAAAAAAAAAACCCCCCCCAATAACTCCAAGAACAATGGGGAGGGCTATAGTACACAGCGTGAGACAGCCGAGAAGATTCATGCTTTTATGGGATATGTCAGCTTGCACATAACACTGACAAATGTTGTGTTAGTGTGGTCTGTAAAATATGTGAAATCTATACTTGGATACTTTTACAAGTTGGGGAGTGACTGTTCTAATGTATTTTTTTTCCCCTTCTGAAACTATTTTTCCATGCCATCTATCTTGGCCAGGTCTCATAGAAAATGTTAAATCTCAACCTCTAAACAAAAAAATTCAATAAGACATTTTCAGATTTCCCTGAATATATCTCCACCATGTTAGATTAAGTCCCTATCGTTATTAATAAATCTCCTCAAAAGGAGTTCAAAAACCCCACAGTCTAGTAATGGAGCCACATCATACTTTTGTGTAACAGTATAGGCCAACTCTGAAAACCCTAATTATCCATGCAGTCGTCAAACAGAATCATGGACTTTCAATGCCTGCTAATGAGACACTCCAACCTACAAAATGTGCCCAGACACAGATCATTACAAACTAGACACAGTGCTGCAGACACCAATCAGCTGCACTTTCATGGTTTTGTTGCCCAGAGCTGTCTAGCGAGTGCCCCATACTGAAGGAGGCTACCAGTCCTCATCTGTTCTTACTTTCCTGCACTGAATAACTAGTTGACCAGAAGAGAGGGCTGTGTCAATGACAGGCACTGGAGGGTGACCAATATGGGTTTTTCCGTGGCCGAGGCAGAATATTAGAGCTTTCTGAGGTTGATGGCTGATTTATTTTTTAAATAAGGAAACAAAAAATAAACTTCAAAGGTTAAGTTATTTACACTCCATCCCATTCATTTTCCAAACGGCATATCCTGTGCAAGGCCTGGAGCCTATCCCCGCAGCTTAGGGCACAAGGCGAGGGCACAGGGAAGAAAAAAAAAAAAAAAAAAATTTTACACTCAGCCACTTCATTGAGTACTCCTTGCTAGTACCAGGACAGACCCCCATTGGCCTTAATTCCCCTTTTCTGTGTTGTCACCTTGGCATAGTGGAGGGGCTAATGACCTTGGGAGCTATGTCGGTAGGGACTGGCCCTGGCCAGGTTCAACCATGCCGGATTGGTCTCAGGCAAAGGACCAGACTAAGGACAACACCTGGCTCTCCAGGTTGGGGGTTAGGCTAACAACCCGACCCTGTTTTTTAAAAAAAAAAAAAAAAAAAAAAAAAAAAAAAAAAAACCACACACACACCATTCCATTACAGAGACGATGACAACAACAGAGCCTGTAGCTGACTCGAGCCAAGAGGCGTTGCCAATTGGCAGTATGACCACTCCTGTCAAAAGCCATCAGTTGGAGGATAAGAGCGCGATAGTCTGCTCAGGCCCAAACACAAGATCTACACTGGAGCATGCAATGTCCGAACCATGTGCTGTTTTTGATGCCTTATACAAGTCCTCAACGAGATGGGGAAGTAGGGACTGGACATCATGGGAGTGAGTGTCGATGGTCACAAAGCGCCCTGAACCTGTCCAATGATGGTGCAGGAATCCTGTACTCTGGGCATGAAAGTCAACATTGTCATGGCCATCATAATTTCAAAGAGGAGGGTCAACGCCTTGTTAGAAGGGAAACCACTTGGTGAAAGGATGATCAGGGCACACTTTGATTCAAAGCACTGTAAATTGACCATCATACAATGCTACGCACCAACAAATGAAGCTGAGGAGGAGGACAAAGACGACTGGTGTAAAGTATTACAATGCACAGTTTCTAAAGTCCCTCATCATGATATGTTGCTGGTCATGGGCGAAATGAATGCCAAGGTTGGAGCGGACAACACCTATGAGAGAGCCATAGGTAACCAAGGATGTGGGAAAATAAACTATAATGGCAACCGACTCATTGACTTCTGCTTGGACAACAACCTAGTGGTCGGCGGCACCATTTTCCAACACAAGGACATCCATAAGCTGACATGGAAATCACCTGATGGTTATTCGATTAACCAGACTGACCACATCCTGATCAATGGGAAGTGGCATAGATCCCTCCAAGATGTCAGACTGTGTAGAGGTGCCGATGTCAGCAGTGACCACTACCTTGTGAAGAGTACCAAACTCAAGCTTTGCAAGGTAAAACAGGAGAGTCAGAGACAGAAGCAGCTAGAGCTTGCCAAGATCAAGTGTCCTCAAACCAATAAGGAATTTGTATTGGAACTGAGGAATCGTTTTAGTGCCTTGGAAGAGACAATAGTGAGGGACCCTGATGTTAACACTAAGTGGGAGGCTATCAAGAAGACCTA
>JAACJT020000042.1:1412756-1431564 GCA_009936485.2 Gymnarchus niloticus | reverse complement strand
CTTGCCACTGTCGCCTTTGGCTTACTCTCTGGGGACTGTGGGCCCGGGACTATGTAAAGTGCTTTGTGACCGCGCTCTGTGTTAAAAGCACTATATAAATAAAATTGAATTAGCTGGGCACCGGCCAAAATGCACCAACAGAATCCTGTCACAAAAAAAAAAAAAAAACACTCTTGCTTTCGAAGCAGAAATAAAAAACTTATTCGGAAAATTTTAGTGCAAATAAAAGACCGAGTTCATTTACAGCAGTAGGACAAAGGGAGTCAATGAAATGTATTTGGCAAGGCAAATATTTGTTTAGAATAATTCATACATAGCTGTAATCAACGAGATTTATAATGAAGAAATAAAAAAATACTCCGTTAAGTTAACAGCAAAAAGAATTTCAAAACAAAGCACTGAAATATAAACAAAACACACTGCAGACTAGAAGTGTTTTTATTAATCAAGACTTAAAAGTGGCTTGTCTAATATGCACATGGGGGGGGGGGGGCTTTTCCACCAGCACACAGTTGATGCCGATACTGGAACTGGGCCTACTGTGAACTGGCCAACGTTTCCACCACGTCCAGGGCCAGAGTCAAACTGATGACAGCACCAATGTCACTGACCTGCTCTTGTGGCACACAAAACAAACTGGATTGCGTCCTGTTTCCAAGCATTACTCCTAACTTTGACAGTATCTTTTCAGAGCAGGGTTGTGCCAATGCTATATTCAGTATTGTTCTGGTACTGACCTGAAACACTGGATCGTTTATGGGGGAAAACAAAGTGATACAACTTTGCTTAAGCTTTGCTTAATTTTGCCAAATTGTCATTTTGTTTTATAATTATTCTTTTGGGGATTAGAATCTTTAACAGTTTGTGAATTTTTAGACACCCATGTCACATATACTGACTGATTTGGAAAGACTTCCGGTTCCGGTTCTTGGGATTTCTGATTGCTGCCATTTTGACGCTACCGTGTTTTTGCTACTGAGAGTTTGTCCTGCACCAAGTTTAACTTTGATCATATACCATAAGTCCCAAATTCTCCTGTACTAACGTAAGTAGAATACCATGGCATCTACCATTTGTGTGGAGTGTAATATGTTCAGTTATTCTTCTCCTGTCGTTACTGGTACGTTTACCTGTGAAAAGTGTAGTCGCTAGACTGACGGAGAAGATTGAAGAGTTAGAGGGACGTATCCGAACGTTATGTGAGATTCAGCAAGGTAAGTTTCATAGATTCAGTATTAGCGGCTCCGGATACGTCCGTGATAGACAGCCTGTCTCCCCCTGCTCCGGCATTAGAGCCTTCACAGCAAGGCGAATGGGTGATGACTCGGCGGCGTAGTCGCAAACCAAAGGCAAACCCTCATTGGCACCATTCACCCGTTCACGTTTCTAACAGATTCCCCGCCCTCAGTGAAGCACCCACTGGGTCTCCCGTTAAAAAAGCTCTGGTAATTGGCAATCCTATTCTACGAAATGTGAATATAGCAATGCCTACAACTGTAGCCAATTGTATTCCGGGGGCCAGGGCGACCGATATCACTGCAAATTTAAAAGTGCTGGCTAGTAGTAAATGTAGGTTCTCGCATATTGTTATTCACGTCGGCACTAATGATGTCCGGTTGAGGCAATCGGAGATCATGAAAATGAATTTCATAGAGGTGTGCACGCTTGCGAAGCAGATGTCCGAGTCAGTAACGTGCTCTGGCCCCATTCCCGCTAGACACGGTGATGAAATCTACAGCAGATTATCGTCGCTAAGTCGTTGGCTGTCGGAATGGTGCCCAATAAATGATGTGGGTTTTATAGATAACTGGCGGACTTTTTCGGGCAAGCCTGGACTATGTAAAGTGCTTTGTGACCGCGCTCTGTGTTAAAAGCACTATATAAATAAAATTGAATATACAAATGGCTTAAAAGTTGTTTAAATTGGAAACTATAAAAGACTACTGGATCAGCATCAATTGATATTTACTTTACTGGTATCAAAGATAAAGTGGTATTGTGCTGTCCGTAATCCAAAGACAACTTATTCAGTATCTTTACTCAGTTCAAAAAGATTGTCAAATTCAGGTAATACTTAAATGTTTAAAAAGACTGGGACACTAGCAGTTATTGTTAATGGAGAACCAAGCCCCAGACTAGCAAGTTTTGGATGCCAGTTCCCAAACTAATTTTTCAGCACGGGCACCAGTTATTTTTCAATGAAAACACACAGAAGTGGTTCGGGGACCAGCATCATGTCAGTGAAAAAGGAACAAGGAGGGCCTGAAGCCTATCCCAGGAAGCTCTGGGCACAAGGCAGAACTGAAGAGAATTGAAACTAGATTTGCACAGGTACAGAAGTACAGGTGCATTGGAATTCTTACACTGTTCCCTGTCAATTTTTATTTTTTAAAACAACAACTACAGGAGACACGACCTAAGCAGAAACTGGACAATAGGTAACAAGACTATAACACTTAGAATACATTAAAGTTTTTACTATAAAAATTTAAAAGATACTTGACTGATAGGCAAATTAAGTGCCCTGAGTATCACAGGTAATTGAGAGGGTAAGAAGGGTGATTTAAAGGTGAGTCTAGTTTGACCATGGCTTGGGGTGGAAACGATGATACTTCGCTGCAGAAGTATACCTTCCCAGGACCCACACTCATGCACACAAACACAAAGAGCAATTCAGAGACTGTATAACTCTAGCCTATGAGAGAAAACCCAGAGGACAGGGAGTGCGATTTGAAGGTGTGAGGCTACAGTGCTATCCCATATTAGAGGTGCTGATCGAAACGAGTAACAGAAACCACACGCAGGAGATACTTACTAGTTATGGTGAGCAGCTTCCCAAACATGGCAGCGGTGTTGGCCTCAGACTGTAAAGACGACAGCAAGTCAGGGACCAGACAGAGATGCACAACAGTACAGCGGCTAGCAGAACCTGTAAGGCCCAGCCCTCACCGGCGGCAGCTTGTGCAGGTCCAGCAGCTCCCGTACTACACTCCTCAACATGTTCTGACACTTCCACATCTCGTTCAGGGCCCTGGGGAGAGCAGGCGTGACACAGGGCTATCACGTCACTGGAAACATGGCTCAAGAAGGCTAGGCACCAGGCTGGGGACTCACTTCACTGCATTGGGGTCCAGGCAGGCATACAGGTAGTACAGACACTTCATCTTCTCCTCAGTCTCCAGGCTGTGAGGCACCATGTACTGAGCGAAGATCTTCTCTACCAGAAGCCTGATAAAAACAACAAATAAAAACTCAAAATTCTGATGTGTTTCAGGGTGACACCACAACTATACTTACACACCATTAAAAGACAAAGCCCTGTCTCCCACATATAGCCTACTTTGGACAGGACAACTCTACAGAAAGCTTAAACCAGGGACTTCCAGTACATTGTAGAAACAATTTTTATGTATTCAAAAGAGGGGCTCAGGAAACACAAATCAGCATGCACTGTAATAGTGCTACAGCTCTGCAGGAGGAGCTGCCATGCCTCACTTGTCATCAATGCTGTTCTGGTAGTAGATGTGCAGGAGTTTGTCCTTGATCCAGCTGATCTTCAGGGCGCTCTCCTTGCCAGCCTCGTGGTGCAGACAGTACTTTTTGTAGAGCTGGGCAAGACCCATCATGGCCTCCTTCCGGACACGCCACTGCAAGCAGACACAGAGGGTCAGGGCCATGGCAGCAAAAGCAACCATCCTGGTATGTGATCCAAGTGGCTCACCCTCTTGTCAAGTGTCCGCTCCCGAACGAATCCCAGCAGCTGGTCGTTCACCAGGTTCAAGTCCTTCTTGCCCGCATTGATGATGGTCACTATGACATCGTGACGAATGGCCTCCTCAGGGTCATGTGACCGAACCTTCAGGTAATCTACCAGGCGATGAAATCAGTGTTACAATACCGAGAATCTCCTAGTCACATTCTGACCAATTTCACAGTATTACAACCTCTACAACTTCAAAGGAATCCCCTCCCCCACCTGTTAGATCTTTGGCCAGGTCAGGATGGTTCATTAAGCAGTGACTGGCAAACTTCACACACTCAAGTCTCACAGGAACATGGATGTCATTGAACCTGGGAAAGGGACCACATCCCGTCAGATGAGTTACAAACCAACAACCCCCAGAGCAGCAAGCCTCTGTTTCCAAATGCCCTTCAAGTATCATAAAAAGCCTTGGTTTTCCCATAGGAGAGACACTTTCTCCAAGGGGTCCTTCCCATCTCTGTGCTAAAACATCTCATCAGAATAAAAAGCATGATGCTCCCCAAGGACCCTGGGGGTCATCTTCACGCACCTTCCCAGGAAGCACTGCCACAGTGGTCGGTTTTGATTGGCGAGCTCTGAATCCCTGGCCCCAAACAGCTTTGCCAGCAGCCGCACCACGGCCAACCGCTCCTCGCCATCGTTACTCTGCAGGTGAAAGACACAGCATGGGGCAGCATAAGAACGCTCATGCTGCTCTTAAACACACCCAGATGTCACCCTTTCCCTACACATTCACCGAGTAGCCATTCTTCATATGCTTTCACTCAACAGCTACAAAATGAAGCTCCCTGTTGGGCCTCCCTGTACACCATCTTATACATTATATGATCCCCGTGGTGTGTGCCCACCTCCTCTCTGCACATGCAGACCCCTGGCGAAGGCATAGCAACCTGACCCTTCTCCCAATCTACAGAGTGGCTCAGCAGCTGTTAGCCCTCTGGCTCCATTCTGCAGGCTCCACAGCCCTGAGATGAGTCTCCAACACCAAAAAAAGCACATTCACTCCCAAAACATGACCTCTTCCTGTCACTTGAACCAGCGGCCTACTCAGCTAAACAGAACAGCAGCATCACCTTAAGCTTGAACTCGAGCTGAGGCATGACGGACAGGAGGAGAAGGGGGTCCGTGGCAAACAGTTCCTGGATCAAGTCGAAGACATGCTCTGACAGATCGCTCACAGATGACTTGCCCAGGACCAGCACTTGGTTGAAGAACTGAAAAAAGCAGAGAAGTATGCAGATGAATCAGGTACAACCGCATACCGTAACTGAGAGAAAGGTTGCACAGCAAAAGTCCCCTTAACACTCACATTAGCGATGCACGTTTCAATGGTTTGTACTGTCCTCTTGAGAAGCACCTTGGCGAGATCGTAGGCCTGCTTATTCAAATTCTGTAAACACAAGACTGTCACTGAATACAACTGCTCACAATGAGACCACGGCCACATTCACAGATGAAGACTTCACACCTTGTGAGCAGGGATGAGGTTGATGAGGATGGTGTCCAACAACTCCTGGGTGACACCATCGCCCTCAGTGATGATGGAACTCATTAAGTCCAGCATGTGCATCTGCACCTTCTGGTTGTGACTGGTACTGCAGCACAATGAGAGATGACATAGGAACATACGTCAATAAGAACAGGTAACCCTCATGGGTCAGTGGATGCCGATTTATACACTAATGCTACTAATTTGTCTGAAGACTTGAACTTTGGATCTCTGAATCACTGATGATCGCACCGCTGGATTTACTTACCCCTATCAAATCCATCATTTCAGACTTTTAGCAGACAAAGTCTATTACTTTCAGTAGTCTAAAAGTCTAGCTTAGCCAGTCACATACCTTGAACAGCAGCAATATTGTTTATTTGGGAGGTGGGGGTTAAGGTAAAATAGCAAGTGGTTTCCCACTGACTTGACTGAGAAAGCACCCAGTCTGCATAAAAATACACTGAGGAAATTAAATCAATAGAAAGCACAACATATGAGATCAGTTCATTCCCAACTCACTTTATTACAGAGAAGAGTGTCTTAAAGAGCTGGATGAAGATTTCATTGCAATCTTCCAGTTCAAAGCAGATATTGTAAGACTTGACCCACGCGAGGTTCTGTAAAGAGGCAGATTGTTACAAAAAACCCAAACAGCTACCTGGAACTCAGGCCTTGAGAACAAATGCCACCATCCAGAGAACATTCTCCTCAAACAGCATTTCACTTCCCAAGGGTTCCCCCCCCATCTGAATCAATGTGTAATCCAGACTGCAGTCTATTTTCAGCACAACCCAGACTGCCGCAGGATTTTCCAGAAGGATAATGAGGTGGCAAAACAGTCACCACTGTCAACAGCTTTAGACTTCATGATAGGCCTCCCTTCGTCAGTCAGTGTATGTTTCATGCACATCGACTGATTATGGATGAAGGGAAAAAGCCTTTTAATAAAAATAACTAAGTAAAACTAGGGTCCTGCTCACCTCTAGTAGGTAGAAGTATCTGTTGAACTGTGGACTTTTGGTGTCCTCCAAACCTTTTAACTGTCTGGTGATGAATAAGAAAATGTCCTGTGGGAAAACAATGAGTAAAACTGGGGAAATCACAGAGGAATTCCACCCTGAAGAATGATTACCATTTTTGTGCCTGTCCACAGAAGCAGAACGACAATGTTGTGCTACACACAGCTGGAAGGACTTGTTGTCGTCTCTGGGACATTGCATGTTGGTCTGGAATGAAGGGCCATTTCTTTGTACAGCTCTGGAGGGTTGGCAGTTGAGCTACTTACATTTATAAAGGGCCTACATCCAAGTAAATGTCAGGCAAGGGACTTGCATTTAACAGGCTCAAATTTCAGTGGACAGCAGTTTGACTTAGAGATGCCTTTACACTCAAGTTGCGATTGGTGAAGGGGGGATGCATGCACACACACGTATGCGCACCTTCAACTTATCGTGGGAAGTGTAGGGCGCCTCCGGGGCATAGATACGGAAGATGTCTGCCAGGCAGCAGGCCACCAGCAGCCGCACATCCTTGTTAGGGTTGCGCAGGAAGAACTCTGAAGCCAGGTGCAGGGCGAGTGCCAGATACTGCTGCTTTTCATCCTCAGAGTCCTGGTCCATGTCCATGAAGGTCTTCACCACCATCTTTGGGGGAGACGGAGGCAGTGAGATGACACAGCAAAGCTATTAGAAAGGCTGTGTTACAGACACCTCTATGTTCAGAAATATTCATATTCTCATCTTGAAGAGCGAATCACTATTGAGTGCTATGCTATCTTTGGAGGGGAAACAAATCAACATCTACTATGGAGCTGGAACAAACCTCAGTCAGTCAGGCTGCCACATCTGACTAGCTAAACAGGGGAAAGCTTGGTTCATACAAAGACCAAGAAAATGTCTCAACAATACTACATACTCGCTTTGATGTAAACCAAATTATGCCACAAATTTAATTTGTCACTTGACCAAAGCACAATCTGTCAAAACAATGCTGTGGCCTCTGAAGAAAATGAAAGACCTTTAGGACCCGGGAGTACACCAACTGCCCCCATATATCGACACAAACTGATAGTGAGAGCAAAAATGAGCCAGTGAGCACATGGGGTTGGGACATGGGCAGACGGCACAAGCTGTTGAGATGAAGCTTCACAGAGCTGTTTCTCTGTGCTCTGAAGGAGCTGTCACAGGGAGGTATTGATCTGTGTAATATGGTAATACATGCATTTATCCATCCATCTTCTAACTGATTCTCCTGGTCAAGGCTGTAGGATAGCCTGCTGCCTAAATTTGTTTCCATTCTCAAATTCTGCATTTTTTTGCAATACAGGACAAAATGTATAATGTGTGATCCAAGAGGAAAGAAAGTTTGCAATTTAAGAACACACCACCTTCGAACATCATTTGTGAACTATCTTGAAATTTAGTAAAATTATGGGTCATTGCTAAGAACAAAGATCCCATAAATACAAACACATACTGTGATTTTAGTCTTTCAGGACATCACACTTAAGAGCAACATGCTCACAAATCAGAGAGGATGAATTATGACAGCAGTTAAACACATGATCAGCAGACAGCAGGAGATTCTGCTCAGGGTCACCATGTAAGCAGGCACCCACACATGCACCCATCCACAGAAGGCAAGTCTACACCAACACTCATATCCCACTACATGATGACAATCAGAAAATAATGCAGCCATTTTAATACACACGTTTTGCTTGACAGCTGTGTTACTATTGAATCTTATCACCTGACCAACTACTTTTGCATCAAAAGTAGCCACACAAAGTCCCTTTGAATTTATAATGTAACTTTGAAACACAGTTTGACTCTAAGCCACACAAATATCACGGAAGATCAATATTTCAAAATTATCATAGGAGACAAGGATGAGATCTCAAGATGATGGAAGCCTTTGTTTGTGATCTAAAGATAGGAAAAAACTAACATTAAAAACAAATTTACAACTACGGAGTAAAGAGTTGCCTAAAATCTTCAAAATTAAGGTTTTATTCTACATATAAAAACTTTAAATTCCATCCCAGTCATCCACAAATGCAAATTAAAGTCTGCACCGTTACCAACTGAACGAGGTCTAATAAGTCCCGTATAATTTACACTGGGTGGAGGGCTGCTGGACAACACAGTTTGCCAATCTGACTAAAAAGAGAAAGATTAAAGAAAGTTTTGTAAGATGCATTCAAGACAAAATGGAAATTTAAAACTGCTGATGATTAAGCACACTAGACTTCAAACACCAGATGACATCAATGTGCATCTTGGGTCAACATCTTTCTTGAAATAGATTAATAGAATACAATAGTTATACTTAAGTCATTAATTTCCCTTACCCCATTTCACTCTCCATAAGAGACACAGGCACACATGTATATACAGACGAAAGCAAAGCCTGGTCAGAGTGCAGGATGAGCCAGCATCCAACATCCCTGAAGCAGTTTTGGGGTTAAGGACCTTTGCCAAAGGCCAAATAGTGACACATTCACTCTGCCAGGCATGGGATTTGAACCCATAACCTTCCAGTCATGCACAGATTCCTAGTACCCTGAGCTACATACTGCCCCATAGTTATATAACAATCTTAACCTGAATGGCAAAAATATTCAGACTGCATTGAAGAAACCATTTTGTTGAACGTGAAAGTACATAGCTGACATTACAGATGCACATCTGCACATTAAATTAGGAACCAAGTGTCAAATATGCCCTTCCCAAAATAACTCAGTTACAATACATATATAAGTAACAATAAAAGAAAGTGTAAAGGTGCAAAAGAAAAATTTCTCGCCAACCTTCAGCCGTTTGACCACTTCATCGTTGCTGATTTTGTCGGTGATTTCTTTCACCCCTGGGGGGTAAGTTATTTTGCCCTCCGCCGGTTTCTGCTGTTGTGGGAACTCCATTCTCATCGGCGTCGCGTCCGTACGGTCTTCTACTGCCCTCTATAGGTCAGAAAACAAAAGTTCATGAGCATAAATTCAGCACTTATCCCCCGACAAAAACAAATTTCAGGCGATTCCTATGGCAAAATTAGATTCCTGAGGGGATAAATGGACGACAGACTCAAAACCCTTGTCAGGTTCACGTTTGGAAAAGTCAACAAAGCGTAAACTCAAAAGCACTTGTGCGGGCTAAACCACGGGCGCTCAGCACTCGCCCCAGTAACATGAGCTAGCTACCCATTCTCTTTCATTACATTAATTTATAAAAGTGCTGCTTTCACAATGAATTTTTTAAAAGATCACAACAACTTTTCCGTCCGGTTAAATGTTTACTTAAAAAAATATACGAATTTCCCTCAATTCTGGCAAAATGATACAAAAACACTGCGAAAAATGAAGAAGCTTAATAGCAAGTAGCCTGCAAGTGTGCTAGCTAAGCTGGCTAGCCACACATCCCCAGGAAAGTACGGCCTGCAGCTCCGCTAGGCCGCAAACTATCAGAAAGGCAGCTAGCCGCACGCATTGTGAGCACGGAAAGGAGAAGCAGGCGCACAAATAACGTTACCTTTTTTTAATAAAGGCCGGCTTCCTTACTTAAAAAATCCGCGTTCGTCTCCCCTAACTGTTCAATACAGCATCAACTTTTCACGCAAAGAAGGAGCCGGTGGATCATTTCACTTAATCTTTCCAACTTCAAATTACCGACCATCACAAACACGGACAGGTATATTTATACTATGATTTTTTTTTTTCCCTACGAATTTGCACCTAATGCGAATTGGCATAAATAAACGAAGTCCCTCGGCGATAGACTGCACTCAAATGCATACAGCTTTACATCTAGCCGAGGTAGGGTCGTCCGTCGGCCCCTGTCAGCTCAGTCAGACCCTCTCTGCCATATTTACCTCATGGACACACTGTTTTAGTGTATCAGCCGCTTTTTGGCTGCCTTTTTTAGTTGCAGCACAAAGCTTCTTCTTTCAGGCAGTGCAGTTTCTCAACGTCTCCGCGGAAAATGAGAGCACAGCGCCACCACCAGGCTGAGACAGGTACGGCAGAGAGAAAATGGAGGGCTTGGGAGACACAGCGAGGCAGTCGAAGAAAGCAAAAGAAACTTTCACAGGCGCCTAATCGAAGCCCGCCGGCTTACAGACGGGACGCTTTCTCTCTGGCTAAAGCCCAGGTGCTTCCTATAATAAAGACCTTTTCTGGAAACCAATAAGTGTGTTTTCCTCTGTCAGAATCGTAATTTAAATTTCATTTGCATCCTAACAATTTGAGTAAATCATGTATACAACGTGGTTACAGCCATGGTTATCAGTTTATCATCCGTCTGTATTACTTTGGATTTTCGTACTTTCAAATAGGTGGCCAGGTTATTTGTCCCAGACATACTGCGCTGCCGCCGGGTTATTTTATATGATATCCCGCATCATTCGGGTAGGTAAGCTGGTGAGAACATCACCAAATTGAATAGTTATTTTCTATTGCATTTGACCGGAAAATACAAAGAAGCCACAGAAATTAACACGTCACTGAAGAGGAGTCGGGGACAGGAATGCGATCGCAAACCCTCAGCAGTGCTGTTCAATTCCCACCCGCTTGGTGTGCTCTAATTTTAACTGTATATTAGTTTTGTGTAAAGCCACTTTACGCTGTTTTTCGCCATATTCTCATCTTAATACTCTGTACAGTGTGAGGTATTGCCAGCGGTGGTCCAAGAATAGTAGTGGCTGAAGCTTGGCTGTACTTTAGGATGCCAAAAAAGAAGAGAAACGGCCAGAATGTGGTCGGAGCCGGCTACCTCTCCACCGTAGCGGACTGCAGGAAGGCAGAAAACGGGAGCAAAATAAGCGGCGGCCTCCCCCTGCCTTCGGATTCGGGCGACCGGGGACTTTTAGGGAAAGACGAGATCATGAAAAATATGCAGGAAATGTTTTCCCACCTGGACCCTGAGGTTGTTTACATGGTGCTGAGCGAGTGTGATTTTAAAGGTAACATGAGCTGAAACAGCCTGTGTTACTGGTATTTCTTCGGGGTGCTGGATGAGGGCCTGTGTTACTGGTATTTCTTCGGGGTGCTGAATGAGGGCCTGTGTTACTGGTATTTCTTCGGGGTGCTGGATGAGGGCCTGTGTTACTGGTATTTCTTCGGGGTGCTGGATGAGGGCCTGTGTTGGCTGTGTTTCATCGTTGTTATGACGTACGCTACGGCATATATCCTGTACTGCGCTGTTGGCCTTGCTGCTTTTAGCCGTGCTACAATTTAGTTTGATTTACGAAAGGTAAAGTTTTAATGTTATATAAAATAGCAGTCATAATGACTGCACAAGTATTTCCTTTATCGTTTCACTAACAATTCAACTGTACTGCACCAGGTACTCAGCTGGCAAAAGGACGTAGTAAACAATGGTAGCGGTGTCAAATACTGTTACATAATGATGGTATTACTGAGCGACATTACTTGCATATTGGTGTAACCTTGCTGTCGGCTGCAGGCAACCTTTCTGATGGCTGATTTCGAAAATCTCGGTTTTCAGTGCCATTAAGCTTAGTATGATTTACACGTAACATGAAACATTGACATAAGTTGTTGACTATGTGTTGATCTAGAATTTGGGTGAAAAGATTTAGTTCACACTCATGACTGCTTATTTTACAGTGTCAGAAAGCAGAAGTGAAGCACCCACCTCATTTGAAATGTACATGTGATTTCTCTTAATTCCCAGACAAACGCTACAAATATTTTAACAGGTATACATTTTTTAACTTTTCCTCACAGTGGAGAAAGCAATGGATTCTATGCTGGAGATGTCTGCTGAGAGGGCTACCCTGCCTTCTTCCAGTGTCTCAGGGTTCGAGACTGCTGCTGCACTTTTGGAGCTCAAACCAGGGCTGGGTGAGACTGTGCCTGCAATTGTTAGTGGGACCGTGCCAGCTAAAGGCAAGAACCTGGATGGGATTGGGACATATCTCACAGCAGATTTTGACGTGCTCATTGACAAGGAGCTTGCAGGTGTCTCCACGTCTTCCTCACTTCCACCACCAGAGCCCCAGCAGGCCCTGCCAGAGCTGCTCCAGTCCAGCGTGCAGTACTCTGTCAGGGATGGCGAGTATGTACCCATGGGTGGCTCTGGGTCTCACTCGCCTGCAAATGGTCTAAGCTTTACAGGAGCAGAACCCTCCCAAGAGCCCCTGGGAGTATTGGACTTTAGCCATCTGACTTCAGAGCTCACAAGCAGCAATGCCTCCTTGGATCTAGCAGGACGTGGCCGTCCGTCTGCTTTCCAGGCGTACAGAAAGGGGCCTGAGGCTAGAACCTCTGCTGGGGTCCAGTGTGTGGAATCCATTGTTTGTGGGGTTACATCTCAAGCGCCCACTCCATCTTTCATCACCCCTGTGGTGAACCCGGGGCCCTGGAATGCATCATCTGCCTTGTGCTGGCTGCATCCTGGTTTTGCAGTACAACCACCTGTGAAACCTGCAGCTACCATACCACAATCTTGGACTGTGCCTGCTGCCCCCAAACATTCACAGCAACCTAGACCAAACCGTTTGATTGGACAGTTACTGGTGCTGATGAGAGGGGCACCAGGGTCTGGCAAATCAACCCTAGCCAGGTACAGAAGTAGTCAGAGTCTAATTCCAGTTAGATTTAATTTTACAAGTCAGCTGGCAAAAGCGGTAAGCCTGGTTTATGAACATGGACTAATATGTGTATATGCTATTGTGTCCAGGAGCATTCTGGAAGACAACCCAGGTGGTGTGATGTTAAGTACTGATGACTATTTCAGTCGTGATGGATTCTACCACTTTGACCAGTCTGAGCTTGTTGAAGCTCATGAGTGGAATCATAAACGAGGTAAAGTTATTGCAAGGATTTTTCTGTGTGCTTACCGATACTTGGTGAGTTTTTTTTTGTTGTCTTGACAGAAATAATTTAAAATCCAGTTGCATTGTACATTGTTACCTGCCTTTGTAGGAATATTGATTAATTACTGTGATTTATTCTACTAGGGTTGTTATAGGCTAATCATAGTAACATTATTATGCATTTGTAAACACAGATTAGCTATTGCTTTTGCTCTTTCTGTTGCCTCATAGCCAAGGATAGTTTTGAGAAGGGAGTGTCTCCCATTATCATTGACAACACCAACATGCAGGGCTGGGAGATGAAGCCATACGTGAGTCTGGTTAGTTTGCCGCGACATCGATGGACTCATTCCCGAAGGCCCACACTGCCTGCTCGGCCCAAGTGGTTATGGTTGTAAGAACCCACATGAACACCACACTGCCAATTCTTACCATGTGTACGGCTGTAAGCCATTATGTCATGCTTATTTAAATTAAATATTAAAATAATTTTGCAGGCTCTTCAGTATAACTACAAGGTCATGTTTCGTGAGCCTGACACCCGATGGAAATTCAAACCAAGAGAGCTGGAGAGGTACGTAACTTTCTCCCTGCAGCCAGATCTGCACTTAGTGTTGCCATGGAGACATTACCTACATCCATTAGCACAGATGGTATGCTCCAAAGGGTATGGGAAAGTGAAGGGGCTGGTACTTGTGTCAACCAGTTATGGTTTCTTTAGTGAACACCTTCCATATGATCTTTCTTGATGGTAACATTTGTGTTGTCCCTGTAGACGCAACAAGCATGGGGTTACTAAAGAGAGGATCAGGCACATGCTGGATCACTACGAACGCCATGTCTCTGTGGCCTCTGTCATGCGTTCTTTTAGAAGGTCACCAGAGCCAGGCAGAAGTGCTGCAAAGCTGCACCAAGGAGAGAGCAGCCTGTCACCGTGAGTCCTATGCTCTTATACCTGTGAAATGAATGTAGTGCATGTAGATGGACATCAGACATATTGGTTGAAGACGTGTAGAGAAATAGGACTGGTTTGTAGGATATTGGAGTTTTATTTTTTGACTCTGTCCCATTTATGCAGGCCTTCCTCATCTGATGTGAAGCCAGATCTTGTGGAAGAACCCCATTTAAACCTGGGGCTGGCGAAGGGCAACTTTCAGCTCTTCTCCTCCTTGCCCGATGTGTCTTCAGTTATAGAGGGTTCCATCACCACTGAGAACAGCCATACAGCCAATGAGTCATTGTTGACGAAAGACCAGGTGTCTCAGTTTTGTGGAGCTCCTGAACTGGGCAGTGCTCAGCTGCGAGAAGCATGGGCTTCAGATTGGGAGCTGGACAGCAGCTCAGCATCTTCAAAAGGAAGCCAGGCCGTGGCCACACAGTTAACCCCAGAGTTTAGTGGAGCGGAGCAGGAGAACGAAAAACCAGTGGCCTTTTTTGAGTCGATTGGGCAGAGAGAGAGGCGTCACAGGGCCAATGCCAGACTTGTAAACACTACTACTAATGATGATGCTATTCTGCTCAACCACAGTGCTCTCCGTGAAGAGAGTGTTAATGGAGGTGATGTAGAAAGTGCAGACTGTGGCATTCCAGTCATTGATGACACACAACCAGAGCTCCTGGAGTTTGTGGGAGATTGGCCTTTGGAGGCTCTGGAGCAGAGGACAAGGGAAGAAAATTTTAGTCAGCCACCAAAGGATGACAGTCAGCTGGAACAGGTGGACTGCAGGGCCGAAACAGATGGAGACAGTGGTTCACAGAAGACGGAGTTTCAGAAACTTTTAGACCTGTTACAAATCAGCATTGATTCATCCCCAAAATGTGTAAATCCCTCTGTGAACTCTCATGGAAGCTCCCTGGTAAGCTCTGCATTACACTCCAGTTTTGAGGACTTAACTCTTGAACCTGGGTCTAGTGTCAAAGAGGCCTTACCCAGCAAAGAGGGAAGCAAGGGTCTATGCATGGAGAGCAGGCCAGAGTTATTGGATTGTGTGGTAGACTGGACTGGTGGAGAGCTGGTGCCTGTCAAGACCATGCCACAGAGTCCAACAGGAGGGGAAAGTATTATTAAGACCCCTTGCGCCACAGAGCAAGAGGATGACGTGCTATCTCTGGCTAGGGAAGGTGGGATTAGCACACCTGAGAAAAGTGAGGACCTCCAGAGTGGAAATTTGAAAGATCTTCAAAGTCCCTCTGGGAGAATGGCTGGGAACCTTGTAACTCAGGGAGCTTCTTCAGCGGAGACAGAAGGCAACCCAACTGCTTCTTCGCCTGGCAGCAGCCAGATGCGTAGGCTGAGGCAGAACCGGAGATTGGGGAAACACTGTAGGCTGGCCCTCACCTTCTCCAACAATAGCTCCACTGCACCCCAACTCCCACCCGAGTCACCTCTGTCAACCTCCTTATGCCTAACATTCCCACGACGGCCTGCATCCAGCAGCACAGCCTGTAAAAGCTTCTCTACACAAACTAACCCGCAGGATTTTGCCCTGCTTTGGAGGCTTGATCGGCAGTATCAGACCAACACCGATGGCCTTGGGGTGAACGTGATAAAAGGAGACTCCACTCGCTTCCTTCCCAAGCCGGCTGGTGCCCTGGAATGCTCTGATTGTCCAGATGTGCCATATCGTGTAGTGCATGACAAGGGTGCTCAGGTAGAGGAGCAGGAGCTAAGCATTGGTGACAACAAGCTCCAGAACCTACAGATCCTCAGCCGCCACTTCAAGTTGGTCTCCTTTGACATTCTGGAAGACCTGTATGAAAAGTGCCACCAAGACATGGAGTGGACCACTAACCTACTGTTGGACTCTGGTGAGCAGCTGTTTAAAGATGATGAGGATGATGGTTCTGTAGGCTCAGATCCTCTCAGCCAGGCTGGTGAGGATGGCTTGCACACGGCTGTTGAATCCTTTTCTGCAGACATTCCAGTCTTAAATGCTGAGCAGCCTAATGCGCTCAATTCCTCAGAAGTCCGATACACAAGTTCAGATGGAAGTTTAGAGGTGCTGGGTGCAGATTCTGGTGGGAAAGTAGGCCTCATTGCTGCTGCTGAGCAGTTAAATGTTCAGAGTGATGAGCTGAGATTAGAGAGCTGTGATGTAACTGAACCTGTGTCCAAGGAGGGACCCATGAACAGTGCTCCTGTACAAGATGATCGAGTGACTCATTCTACACTGGATACGACCATTCCTTTACTGATGGGCTCCAGACAATCAGAAGTCATGTTGGGAGATATGAAAGGAACATCTGAGAAGCAGAGCAATGAAGCAACAGCATTGCTGAAAGCAGAGGAACAGGCAGCATTTTGTGTAGTTGAATTTGAAAGTGATGTTGTGACAGATGACATTGGGGTTGAGGAGTCTGTGGGCCAGGGTCTGAGACAGCTGGAAGAGCTGAATAAAAAAGAGGAGGAGCACACAAGGGAAAGGCAGCGAATGGAAGATAAGCGAGACCACCAGGCCAAGCACTATGACACAACTGTGGACATCCAGTCTTTGGAGCTGAAGCTGCCCACAGAACTTGCCTTGCAGCTTAGTGAACTTTTTGGACCTGTGGGCATAGATCCAGGTAAAGGAAGAGCAAGAAGCCAGAAGGGACTGGCACCCTTATTGCCAAATAGTTGTAGAAGGTCCCGATTACCATCTTGACAGACCTTCTTTGACTCTCATCAGGTACGTTGACTCCCGAGGACTGCTTAGTGCAGATTGATCTGAACCTGGCACAGCTTCTTCACCAGAAGTGGAAAGACACTATACAGGTATGTAAACATGGGTGTCTGGGTGTTATGATAACTATCGTCTAGTTTGTTCCTTGTTAAAAGTATGAACTGTTGTGTTCACAGGAACGACACAGGCAGGAAGCACTTTCTTACCAGTTACTTCAGGAAAGTGAGTGTAGCCTTTAGCTGACATGACTGCGTTGAATGCACTGTGCTTGACCTGTTGACCTACTGTTGTATAGGTATGCTATAATGGCATACTATTCACCACCATCATTTTGATCATTTGATTGATTTATTTAGTTCCTTTTCCCAGCATCTTAATGGGCAATTTTTTTTGGTTGAATCATCAGGCTCCATTCCCTTTGGAGAATATCAGTCTGTTAGGCCAGATGGCTTGGTGTCACTTGGTCAGCCAGATACTTTGGAGGATCTGCCCTTCATGGACCATTGGAATGCCTCTCTGCCCCATATTTCCCTGCGGGACATCATGACTGAGGAGGAGGCATTGCAACAGAACATGTATAAGGTATCCTGATGTTGGAGTGCAGTAAGAATGATCCCAGACCAGGTCTTGTAGGAGGAACTGTATTTTGTGTTGTGTTAGTGTCAGTATATGATACTGATGCTCCTAAGAAATTATTCTCATTGGCAACTGTAGTACAGATCAAGCCATGTGGAGGTGGGCAAAAGAGACAGCGTCATCCTGCTGAAGGAGAAGCAGCTTTACAGCATGTTTCCCACGATTGATCGACACTTTCTCAAGGACATGTTCAGGGACCACAAGTAGGCAGTCGGCTCGGCAATTCAATGTTAAGATGCTTACCATAGTAAAAGCAGTGGCTTTGACTCCAGTACAGGGTTTTTAACTTCCTGCTATTTAGGGGAAAGTTGGTTTGTTAGCAAGTCTCCAGTAATGTGAAATTCCCATTGACTCTGCAGTTTGTCATTTTCTCCTGGCAGCTACTCCTTGGAGCAGACAGAGCAATTCCTTAGATCAGTCTTGGATCAGGGGCCAGTGAAGACTGTGGTGGCCTTGGAGACCCCCCTGCTCAGGGATGTGGAGCGGAGCCCCAGTAAAGAAAGCGTGGGTAGCTTCTCTCAAGCACTTGCCTCTGCCAGGCATGTCCTTAATGAGATGACCAACTGGCATCTCCCTTAGAGGCAGAAGGCAAAGGCGCGGGAGCCGCCCTTGACAGAGTTCCAGGACACGGAGGACCCGGAGTATGAGGATTTTCGTGCCGAGGCGGCGCTGCAGTGGAAAAAGCAGCAGGAGTGTTTCAGCAAAGCTGCTGATGCCTACAGACAGGGTATGAAGGAGGTGGCCAGCTTCTACTCCCAGCAGGTGGGTGGTGGAATTAGAGGGGAAAGCTTGCTAATGAATGTGGCCTGATTGGTCAGGCCATTTGGAAGTTACTTAAGTAGGGGGTGTTCACTGTCCTGGCTTACTGTGTATACATGGTCTTTAAGGGTCACCTTCATGGGCAGAAGATGAAGGAGGCAAACCACCGAGCTGCCATACAGATCTTCGAGAGGGTCAATTCTTCACTCCTACCTCAGAATGTTTTGGACCTGCATGGTCTACATGTGGATGAAGCTCTTCATCACCTGGGAAAGGTCCTGGAACAGAAGACTGCAGGTAAGGTTTTGGCACCTTAGAGGATAGACTGAGATAAAATTTGTTTTTAGGATAAACATAAATCTTATAACAAATCTTTCATCCCTTTTTAATTCCTGAAAAAGGTTTGGTTGGAGGCAGTTTCTCATCTGTTCAGTAACACCACCCATGTGCCGCTGTGTTCCACAGGCCCACGTTGTCTTAGAATGAGTAAACATTCTCTTCATTCAGGACAAGTTAACCTTGCGTATAGGCTGTTCAGGAGGCCAGTTGGTCCGCCCTCAGTCAGGCGCAGGAACTGAAGTCATTTTGCTGGTGTTTTAAAGAGTACAGTAAAATTTGATGCCTGCTGCAGTCTGCTGGCACGGCAAAACAGCGGTTAGGGGG
>JAACJT020000042.1:1378446-1410336 GCA_009936485.2 Gymnarchus niloticus | reverse complement strand
GTTTTCCAACCTCTTGTCAACATGATCACAAGTAGGGCTGAACATCCACAAGAGAAAGACAAAGGTCCTGAAAATCAACTCGGACTGTGAAGAGCAAATCAGACTGGCCGGAGAAGTAAAAGCCTTTACTTGGAAGTGTGGTGGACAAACAAGGAGGGACAGATGCAGATGTCAAAATGAAAACAGGCAATGAAAGAGTAGCATTCATCCAGCTCAGGAATGTCTGGAATTCCAGGACCATCACTTATTCTACTAAGATCTGTCTCTTAAACTCAAATATAAAGTCCATCTTACTCTACGGGGCAGAGCCGTGAAGGATGACCAAGGCCACTTTGAAGAAAATCCAGACTTTTGTAAACCAGTGCCTGCGATGGATCCTCCAAATATACTGGCCAGAAAAGATAAACAACAAAGACTTGTGGCAGAGAACACTCCAGAAACCCATGGATGAAGAAATCCTGTGGCAACAATGGGGATGGCTGGGTCACACTTTAAGGAAGCCAGCAACCAATATCACGAGACAGGCATTGACATGGAACCCCCAAAGCAAGAAGAAGAGGGGACAGCCAAGGAACACCTGGAGACAGGACCTTGATGCAGATGTTAAGCTTACTGGACTTGGATGGGGACAGCTGGTGACAGCAGTGAAGGACAGAAGGCGTTGGAGAGCTGTTGTCGATGGCCTATGCTCCAGGAGAGGTGAAAGGCTTAAATAATTGTAATCAAGGATGTGTCATCAAAGGAGGGCATTGCAGAATGCACAACGGAAGTAAACAGTAGTAGCAAGATGGTGGATTGCATTGATTGCCTGCGAGCTTTTGTTCTGTTGTTGCAGATATGTGTTTTCATCCACTGGATGTTGTTTTTTTTTTTTTTTTTTTTTTTTTCCCCTGAAGATTTATCCTTTTCCATTATATTCACCATTGCTGCGCTTGGTTTCCTCTCCAAACTAATGACACGCCCACTGATGTCATCACGGTTTGCCCCGGAAAAACCAGCTTTCTTTTGGTTCCAGCTGGGAACCAAATTTTCAGTTTCTGAACCAATTTATTTTTGGTCGAAATGCTTGTTACGGTTCTAAATTTGGTGCACGAACCAGAATGGAGCCTGTTCCCTGTTGGTGGAAAAGGGGTTTGTGTGACTTCCTTCCGGTGCCTGCAGGCTATACCTTTTAGAGTCTGAAGCACCTCAGATTTGTCTTGCAGTGGTGTTTCTGGTTGCCCACCTCTCTTCCAATGGCTTCTTGTCTTCCCCCTCAGAGTGGCAGCAAGGTGGGTGTAGGCCTCAACTGTCAGTCATCACAGGGCGGGGGAGCCACAGCCAAGGAGGTGTGGCCCGTATCCGGCCAGCTGTCATTGACTACCTCAGCAGCCACAAGTACAGGTGAGTCTAAGGCTGTTTGAGCATCAATACTGTACCAGTGGAAAAATATGCTGTGATTCAACTTAAATGCTGTTTTTTTTTGTCAGTTTGCATAATGTATATGGAAATTTTCTCACTACTTCTTTGTTTCTCAGGTTTACTGAACCAAAACTTGGACTAGTGCTGGTCACACTACACTGACACGGGTGTCTTCGTGGTTTTTTTTTTTTTTTTTTTTAAGAACAACATGGAAGACGATTTTTACTGGCTGCTAAGCTCTCTCTGCTTGTGGGTGCGCACTCTCTCTCTGCTCGGGTGTGCTCTCTCTGCACGCACTCTCCCCCTCTCGTCGCTTGCTTTCTCTGCTCGCTCTCAGCTCTCACTACAGTATATTATTCTTTTTTAAAATTGCCATCGTTTTTTTATTTTTGTATTCTTTATGTACACTTAAGTATTTTGTATTCTACAATTGCAGTTCAGCTTTGATATTTTTAGATTTTAAAAATATCGTATACAAAATTTATATATTTTTACACTTGGATCAGTGAAGAATATGTATATTTGATTTTCTGGCAGCTAAAAGTTACATTTATCTGAAGCATAAACCTTTTTGTGTAATCAGTGTTCTTTATTAAATGATGATTTAAATTGCATGGCGCATTTATGCTTATAATCCAAGGCAAAAGCATTATTGGATTATTGGGGCTAGCTCCTTAAAATCATTACAAAACAGAACATGTTTAGTTTTTTTGTTTTTGCGTGTCCAACACCTGTTTGATTATGGTGAGGTGTGAACATGATGCTTTTGGGGTCAACCCCCCTCCCCCGCCCCAAAAAAGATTTTAGTCTCACCAGTCTCTGACTCCTTGATGTAATGTCCAACAGTACAATAGTCCAATGTGCAAGTCAGTTTTAATTATGAATTTTTAAATTTCATATCAACATCCTTGTAAAAATTTCTGCCTAGTTTCAGTTTGCACGGAACACTTTTTTTTTTTTTTTTTTTTAAGAAACGAGCTTTGATGTAATCTATGCAATATAAAAAGTTATTTGTTAAGAGAGAAATAAATTGCATTTGTAATAAATCTTCTCTCACTTGTTTGGGTTTATAGTCTTCAGAGGTTCTTTTGCATTTTGAAAGGTCGGTGTCTCTGAAGTACATTGTTCACTGTGTGGCTGCACAGCGTGCTCCATGGATAGCAGCCAGAGCTTTGAAGGACCAGATAAACCATTAAGGGTGCTGCAGTTGTCTGGTTTTCTGAGCATATTGTAGTGGTTAACTCATTCATTCAGGGGTCTAATGTTACAAGGGGCCCCTGTTTGGAAGGTGAAAGCAAAGAACTCAATAGTATCCTAAGTGGGGAATCTGTGAATGGGATACACATGTAGAACGCACAAGGTACAACTCTTGTATATCGTTGTATTGCAGTTTTAATGCAAACCGTTATGTGGAGAACAGGACGTTCCTAACCAAGATGAAGGATGACTTCTGTCAGGAAAAACTCGTCCTTCCTGTGGGAGGTGCAAGAGTAGCTCCTCTGGTTGAGGCATACATTGCTATGCCACTCAAAGCCTTTTAGTTTCTCTGTGAATTTGGGGTCCATGTTCCACCAAGACATTATCGCCAGTTACCTTTTTGTCAGTTATTTTAGTAACAAAATGAAGCTTCATGGTTCTGTGGGGGATTAACCCAATTGTCGTTTAGATCTACAGTGAAAAATGGGTTGTTATAAATGAGCTTTGCTGTACCGCTTCCCTCTCTCTCTATGCACCCATTTGTGTCCTCGTAGTCTAAATGGTGTTCTGCTCACTGCTAACTACATATTTTTTTAAAGTGTTTGTGATTTTGATGGGTACGAACTATATTGAATTTGTGAGCCACAAGTACTTCAAAATTTTAGCTCTGAGTACATGAGCATTCTGATGTGTTACAAACAATTAGACTGGATTCTTAGTGCTGCTCTTTCAGACTCACTGAAATTCCAAACGGCATGTGACCTTTTTCATTACATTTTGCAGTTTAATTGACACTAGTTATATGTTTAGTGTTCTTTGTTTATTTTTAACTTCGGTATTAAATTGAATTTATGCCTTGCACTTTGCTAATTTTTGTTCCTCAAATTTCAACGCCCCTAACTTGCACGTCTACCATTAAAACATTACCTGTCTTTGGCAGATGGCATTCAAAGACACTTTCCAGTTAGCCAAAAAAGAGCTGCGGGTGTTTTCGAATCAGACTAACAGTAGATTTATTAGGCGAACTGAGGCAAACGCAAGAGACTCGAACCTTATGGTTCTCAAAGCACATGCCTGGATGCCTTATATCTAAACTTCAAAGGTGACTTTTGTGTACACGTGGATTTATTCAAGACAAACCCACCATGCTTGGACCGAGATTTGCGCCGTGTTTCAGCCTACGCTTGAATTAATTAATTCTGACCCAACATACAAATATCACACGCGTAGAATAAAATATGTGCCAAACTTTAAACAATATCAGGCATCAACAGTGTTTATTAACAACTTAAATTCAGTCTACAGCAACGTTCACTCTAATTCATGAAATGTATAAACTGACTAGGTAGTATTCAAATGTCACATTTTCAAAAGCTACGATGTAACTTCTCCGAGCTTGCCTTTCGCAGACGTAAAAGCATTTGTTCACACCTCCACATAATCAAACGGATGCTGGACGCAAAATGCGCTGAGCATTTTCACTTCCTATACAAATCGCCGTCAGAACTACTTGTTTTGAAAGTGGAATAGCGACAACAGCTTGCAGTCTTTCTCTGAACGTTAGCGGATATGATCGAACAAGAAACAAAAAATTCTAAAATTTCACCAGTTTTTCCAAAAAACTTCTCTCGTAGCTATTTCTGCCATCGTGACGAAGGGCTGTGCTGTGGCATTTCGTTACATTTTAACAGGTAAGAAGTGACCTGTTTTTTCTATGATATGACTTTTTAAAGTTGCATTTCTGCAATGATATGGAGTAAAGAAAAATTTGTTTTTGAACAGGCTTTTTGAATGAATGAAATATTTTTTGTACGGCTTATATATATAAATGTGTTGGGAAAATATATAAACATGTACACTAAAATAACGGAAATAAGGTAAAAATTTTCCATTGAAACATAGTAGACAAAGTGTGTATTAGCTATGAAATATGTTATGTTAAATGTTTTATTGTTAAGATCTGTTAAGGTCATATAGAGCTATAATAGCCCGGTTTTATTGTACCGTTGAATAGGCCTTATAATTAAGTTTTTCAGATTAAAATTTAAAAATAGATGTATATTGTCATCTTTCTAATTATTTTAGAAATTGTGTTTGACTTTAACTTAATCATGTTCAACAAAACAGAAATAGAATTTTTAAATTGAAAATCTGAACCGTTTAATGTAAATGTGAATTAATGCGGGTAAACAGATTGCTGCTAATCTGACGATCAAAATATTTTTATTTCATGTTTTCTGAAAAGGGGTAAACATACCTAAATTATCAAAATACATATTTAAAATATATATCTTATTGGTGCAAATGTGCTACAAATAAATTGTTGTCAAAACCCTAGAGACTAAGAGGGTATTTGGCACCTCTGGATATTTAGGTATCAATATCACTTGAATTACAAAAAAAAAAAAACGAACAAACTTTAGCTTGTTAAGCATCGTATACTTGTAAAAGAGTGTTAATATTTGCAAAAAAAGTTAATGTGGACATCCACTCAGTAATGTTAAATAGAAAATAGCTAATTTCCGTGTGTCAAGGGCCTTTGTTGCTCCCACATCATAGTTTCCCATTTTTGTAAAACCAAAGTTGTACAACTGGGGTGTTCGCTAGTAAAGAAAGGAACCTACAATCTAATATTCGTGATGTTATCTGTGTGCTCTCTTCTGTAATTTTGAGAAGAATATCTCAGTTTATTCTTGATAATCATTCATACATTTAGATATGTACAAATAATTGTACACCCGTTTTATTTGGTTAAGGAGGAAAGCAGCTAAACATTCTGAACTGAATTTTTTTTGGCTGGCTTGATGTATGCTGTTTTGGGAAATGCTGCATAATTATTATTACAGTAAAAAATTGCACATAGTTCCTTTTAACTGCTGTGTTCCTACATTGACCTGTACAGCAGACCTCGACTACCCCAGCAATTAACAAGGGTTTAGGAAGCTGCAGTGTCCCAGAAGTGAATTTTTGACACTTTGTCCATATGCAGGTGTGTTCATCCTCTGAGCAGAAATACTCCCTTTACAGCCCTGTTTCATTTCTGAATGCTGGTGTGGAGCTATACATTTCTACACTGCAAAACGTGGAAGCCCATATGTACCCTGTGGCTTTCGACTTTCTTCAAGTAACATGTGGGTGCAGCGTTTTTGGGCCTTCCAGGCTACACCACCTCTTGTTGCGCATGTCAAATTGGTTTGCATGTTCATCGACAAGCCTTTAAGGAAGTTTTATGCCTCTCTGGTTAATTGCAATGTGTTCATAATGAACAATTATGCATGAAATTTAAATTTTTAAAGCAGTCCTTTCTTCAACAAAAACTCACAATCATATTCAAGCATAGGGATCTCCAAGAAAGCATGTTGTGTTAGTTTTAGCTTTTTACTATTGTGATGCTCATTAAAACACATAATTATATAAGAGTGTTTTTGGAAATGGGTTGTTGCTGTCATAACTGATCATCTTGTCATAACCATCCCTCTACTTCTCCTGATGACGTCTGGGGCACTCCATCTAAACTTCTGTCTTTTTTACATCACCGCCACTGTATCTTTTAAGAGAACAGGACAGAATGTAAAGTAATTTCATTATTGGTCATTCATATATGTAATTTGTCTGTTAAAACATGTTGTGTGGTAAATTTGCTGTGGAGAAGTCATGGCTGTTCAGCATGCTCATGAATAAAGGCAGAATTACAGATGGGTGAAAGACAAGCAGGACTGCCTGTCTGAGTTTTTGAGGAACATAAAAGCCAGGAGCAGAATAAAGAGACCTGGTGGCTGTCAAGGTTGTCTGGGAAATGGCTGGACCTTCCCTCTTGGAGAATGTTCCACTTACGTATTAAGGCCCCCTCTTTGCAGACACACATGCTGGAACACAGTCTTTTTATGTGATCCGCTGTTAACAGGCACAGCCACAGTCATTTGACTGGTTTTTCTCTTCTCCCATTAGGTATCCCTGACCGTAAGCCATGATGTCTGTCCCTGTGATACACGTCAACTGGAATGTTGATGCCAAAAGCTGCTTTTGACAATTTCATGGACAGACAGGACCTCTGTGGCTGTACCTTGCTTCATTTACCTTCTGAAGACTGCAGTGTGCTCTTTGTGTGTAAAGAACATCGACTGTGCACAAAGACTCTACATCGCCCCTGTCTATGGCATCTCCTACCTGCCTGTGAGCTTTCTTGTGCCTTTTTTTAGAAACGGCAGGACAGAGATGAACGGGCTGTCAGAGACCTCTGTTAAGTGCGTGCTGGTGGGTGACTCTGCGGTCGGCAAGACGGCCTTGCTGGTGCGCTTTACGTCAGAGACCTTCCCTGACAGCTACAAGCCCACAGTTTATGAGAACACAGGCGTTGAAGTCTTCATGGATGGCGTGCAGATTAGCCTGGGCCTGTGGGACACAGCGGGGAACGACACCTTTCGTCAGATTCGGCCCATGTCCTACCAGCAGGCTGACGTGGTACTGCTCTGCTACTCAGTGGCCAATGTGAGCTCCTTTGCCAGCGTGCGGAGCAAGTGGATTGCAGAGGTGCGGGCTCACCTGCCCTGCGTACCTGTGCTGGTGGTGGCCATGCAGACGGACCAGCGTGAGATGGGCTCGCAGCGGGGAAACTGCATCAGCGCCATGGAAGGCAAGCGGCTGGCACGTGACATCCGGGCCAAGGGCTACCTGGAGTGCTCATCGCTCAGTAACCGAGGAGTCCAGCAGGTTTTTGAGCACGCCGTGCGGACAGCTGTCAATCAGGCCAGGAAACAGACCCGCAGGCGACTCTTTGACATCAATCAGTGTAAGATTGTTTAATCACCATTCTATGGGTTTTACTTTTGTGTGCCTTTTTGTGCTGTATAGAATGGTTTTGCCTTCCTTGAGTTGAAGACAATGACAAATTTTCTGAACCCATTTTTTTCACCGTTCTGCAATTTCATAATGATGATTTTGTCTGTGACATCGTCCTTGGACTTTTGCTCATTTATTACAGACTGAGTTAAATGTGGCTAAAGGAATCTCTGGTTTCAGACCCCTTTTCACTTCAATTTTTTAAAATGGATTTCCTGTGGAGAAAAAAAAAAAAATTGATTCTCCACAATAGGGATGAAGAGTTCAATACAGGATGTCGAATACCTGTAAATCAAGGTAATTCCCACCAGCAAACAAATTGATATTAAAACAGATATCATTTCCATTTCATTTTTAGGCAGGCACACCTCCAATACAGATAGACAAAATCAGATCTTTTTTTCTTATTTCTTTCATAAGTACTTTAATAAGTTTAATTTCATTCTGTGTTTTAAAACTTGATCAAGGTTTTTTTTTGTCTTGGTATTTCTCCAAAGGAGAACAGATGTATTGCTTGTATTGATAGATTTGTGGTGAACGATGGCCATGCTATAAATTCTTTATATATTTTGGGTTGTATGAATACTGGCCCTGTAAATGTAATAGCATGAAAATAAACAGACTGAAGAGCCCAGACAGTCAGCAGACATGGAATTTGTAAATGGTGCTTTAAGTCTCTCTTAAACAGAGGGAAAATAAAATACACTTTAAAAGTTAAAATTAGACCATTGTTTAATATTTTTGTATGTATGAACATTATACATTTTCTATATATCAAAAAAGCAAACAAAATACGTATTATCCACAGAATTCTCAAAGTCTGAACTGTGAGACTTTTAAGGCTGGTTTCTAAAACAGATGAAACCTCTTAGTTTAAATCACCTTCTTAAAGGGATAATCTTTTAAAATATTAAGCTTGCACACGCAGTTGATCATCCAATGCATGGTTTGTGTAGAAACGTAGCTATGTTTTACTGCTTTGAGTTTGTAAAAGGCTAATTTTGCTAACAACCACAGAAACAATGGTATATGTTGTTCTTAAATTAAATTTTTCACCAGACTTTCCTTTAAAAGGGGTAATTTAGTCTAAGATTAGTTTATTCAGTGTTTTAGAAACCAGTCCTTAAAGTAGCTAAGGAATTGGCTTCAATCCAACGCTGTAAAAATTGCAAATAAATGTTTGGTAGTTGTCACATTTTGGATTTTTTTGGATCATTGTCAAAACTTAAAATTTAATATTATAGTTACATAAAGTCATGATAAGCTGGTTATCCTTTCATTGTTTTATCATTTACATGTCACTTATTCCTTTGATTTCCTGTGGACTGTTTCTTTTCCGGAATTTTTTAATTTTCATTTATGAAGGGCCTACTGAAGATTACGTTAGCTCCACAAGTGACATGTATGATTACCGCATCTGAAATTGTAATGTGTTCTATATACTATTAATGTTTAGTCTGGTGGGCATTATTGTTAAATGTGTTGAATAACACGGACTGAAGAAAATGATGTATCGGTGTTAATTTAATTAGGATGACTTGCCTGTTTGAAGCGTCTGTATGAATACGATGAAGGTCACAAAGGAATGTCGATTGACAACAGCCAAGCATACAGCTCATCTTCATCAGAAGCACATTTTGGAAAAGAAACAGAATGGCTGATAAAATCATGTGACTCCCTCTATATACACACACGGAGTCCTAACACAGTAAGGTGGCAGTAAACAGCCGTGACCATGCTATTCCTGGGCGTTTTCTTTCCATTCATTGCTAAGAAGCACAAGACTCTTCTACCGGCAGTGGAATCAGTAACACATCTTTTCATAGGCTCTGCAAAATAAGCCTTGATAAGAGTTTGGACAGTTATAGTCTGTGTTATTCAGTTTTACCAGATGGATACCAGAAAAAAAGTGCAACCCTTTTAGAACTATGGAAACTGGGTTATTAATCTTTAGTATGACAAAGTGTAGCTGGTGCTGTTTTGATGCTGCAGTTCAGGTTCTGTATCTATTTCCACTCTCTGCTGTGCTCAACACATTCCTCTTACAGTTTGGTGCCAAGTTTTTAGACACTAGCTTTCGAATCATAAGCGGGCTTTGAGCAGAGGTTAAAACCTATCCGTTTGTCGAGTTATAACTGAAGAAAGGACGACTATAGAAGACACACTTATGTGACTTCAATTCAATCAGATGAGATCGGGCGGATTACAGGTGGCATGGCCGTAAGCTTCCCTTGGTGCATTGCTGTCTCTTGGGCAATGACTTCAAATTGGATGTGTTGTTGTGTATTGCAGTAAAGATTGTGATTTTGGTTCCTGGTTGAAGCTTTGCAGTTTTTTTTTGTTAACCCACATCAGGCAGTTTTTGCAGACAACCTTCTGTTTGTGATACAGGACTTGCCAGGCCTTCATGTAGATGGTACTGTACATCTTGATAAATGCAATGTTTGGCAGCCAACATGAGTTCATGTGAAGTACCGATGGGCCTTCATGAGAAATAAGCTGGAACTAAAAAGGAAAAATGTAGTGTAGAAAAAGTATTTCCTATCACTCTCCTTTAGTATGGCATTATTAAACACTGTCTTGTGTTTCAGGATGGAACATTTCATCTGTTCCTGCATAAGCACTGAACCAGCCATTGTGTGACATGCAGAGATATTCTGCACCTTGAAGACAGGAAACAGAAGAAAGACTCGCAAGTGACGTTGTGTCTTTGCCAGAAGGGGGAAGGGCCACTACTTCCCCCAGAGGCGGTTTGCTTAACCGCAGCACCACAGTGGGCCCCCCAGTACTCTGATTCGTTGTCACTGCTAAGCAGTCTGGTGTGGCTGAGGGTGAAATTCACATGTAACAAAGCAGTGTGGGGTCATGTAATGACACAGCTAGGTCATATTTCAGTAAGTGACCACTTAAGGTTTGAAAGGAACTGATTCTGCAAGGAGCATATCTTCCATTTTAGTAGAGTTCAGATGTTATATTTCCAGTGTTTGTGTCAGTTAACATGCTCAAAATTGATTTTAATTGCAATTTTACCACAAGCATCAAATATGGTCTTCCATAGCAACAAGAGACAGATGCTTGTTCTTCTCTGCTGGTTCATATGGTTTCATGACCAGTCTGCTCCTGTCAGTTACCTGTTTATGTGGTTTCAGGATCCTCTTATGTCTGTTACAGGGCCCTCTTTGGCCTGTTTCAGACCCATCATATTCCTGTTCCAGGGTCCTATTGAGCCTGTGTGCTGTTTTAACATATCTTTTGGGTGTTATAACTGTGCAATGTCACTCTAAAACACATCTTTACTCATTCTGCTCTTATGGTTTTGATGCACTAGTGCGTTTACTAAATGCTGAGAAGGTCCCAGACAGGAACATGCCTGAGGTTTTTGGAGCAGTCGTACCTCTGTATGTTTAGAACAAATTTACTTGAAAACCACATCCCAGGACTGCTGTCTGCACACACATATGCGCACACGCTTGCACACATATACACATGCACACCCTTAGATGATGCTATGAGCTCTTCATTTAGTGGTTATATTTGTAAAAAGAAAATATTAAGAAATGATAAAAATCACGTTGGCTGTGCTTGACGGTCACAGTATTAGAATGTGAACTGTTTATAAAGCTCACCATTACACCCGCTGATTCTTTCAGCAGAGGAAGCTGGCATTTTCCAAGGTGAGCCATCCATGTGTCCCCTGCACCACCCTCAGGAATGAGGCTCCTTTGGCCAACAATGCTGAATGATGAGTCAGCGGGCAAATTGGCATCAGGCTGCCGTCAAGACGAGTAAGCTGCAAATTAGGTCTTTGTGGTTACACTGGCTTTTAAGTGTGGAGACCTTTTGAGAAGTGACTAAAACGGGCTGTGTAATTTCTGTGAAAGATATTTCGAAAAGTACCAACACAGGTGCAGGTGTCGCTGTCGCTCAGGGTCTGCGTGGGAGTGTGTGTGGCTGGCCTTGGGTTTGCCTCTAAGCTGAAGCAGATGATACGTAGCACACAGATGAATGAATGTCAGGGACTGGAGGAACTGAGAAGTCCTGACACAGAGTCCTGAGAATGAAGAACGAGGAAGAAGAATGAAGAAATAAGAAATGAATAAGTTTGAAGAAAGTAGAATCTCGTCACGCTGCAGACCAACAACAAGCAGATTATGTCATTCTAAAAGTTTCCCTTACATTTTGATGCTGTAAAAAACCATAAAGCTTTTCTGTGGTTAAGAGGCTTGACCTGGCCAATCATGGCTCAAACCTCTGGCCTTTGACGTCGGGATGGGGATATCCGGGGGCACTAGACCAGTGTGGTCTCTTTCAGTGGGCAGGGTCAGGTCACTTTGCTCAGCTTGTAGCCGTGAGCCCCACCTGCGGTCTGTGTCAAGTGCCGCACGGTTTCTGCGAGCGTGTGAAGTGAGGTGCGCCAGTGCGTACCCTGCTGCAGTTCTCTCAACACAGGAAGCACCTGTTGTCATGCTAGAGCTGGCTCCACCACAATGGCCTCTAATGCAGTGTGTGGAGTTAGCTAAGATACTTGAATATGTTGGTCCTTTTAGCTGCGTTTTGTGGTGCTTACAGAGCCACTATTATTAATTACATTTTAATTGTTTAACATGAGAGAAATAATAAAGGCGTCACTGTTCTTACTTCCTGTTTCTTGTAAATTCAGTCAAGCTTTTTATATCTTCATAACATGCCTTTATAGAAACCACAACAGTATTTTGTACACTTGCCCAGAAAATAGATGAATATTCAGCTGTTTTGCATTTTTAAAGGCTCAGTCTGTATTCCACAGGTAAAGTTCTGGGTGACTATTTCTTCAGTTAATCTTAAGAATCATGCTTTTATAAGTCTGTTTCGAAGTCCTGATCATGTTCCACAAGCACAGGCAGGCACCAAACACTCCATGGTGAGGTCAGACTGTTTAACAGAGATTGGCTTGAAGTTCTGTAGCCTGTCATTCTGGTGTCATGTTTTCTGAAGGCCGTAGTTGGTGGAGAACACTAAGGATATCGTGAAAAAGCAGACTCTTATTCTCTGAAACAGAGTTTGTGGTCATAAGATTGGACATGACACAGGCATGAAGCAGCCTGTCCCACACCTACCAAAAGGTTGTCTACTCTGTGGTACCCTGACCCAATGGACAGGATGCTGGAGGAAACAATGTTTCTTGCCTAGGAATTAGGGAGGGGCTTCATGTGCTAAGTTTCCAGGCGTGAGTGTTGATAGGTGTCTGCCCCTTCTGTGTAGTCTTCCCCCAATCTGATCATGCTGGAGATAAGTCTGCCTTTTGCCACTGGTCACGCAAATTGAGGCCCTGAAGCTGACAAACATGCTTGCTTGATACTGGACTTCGGTTCACTGATCATGGACTCATCCTGTGTTCTGTGTCTTTCCTAACCTTCCTATTTGCAGCATGCAGGCTCTGTAAGGCAACCCAGAGGCTGTTCTTCACCTGGTTTAAATGCCACCTGTGACATGTACTGCAGGAGGTACCTGCTAAATAAACAAGTGGCTCTGCCTGTAGCTCGATAGGCATGAAATGCCACCTGCTTGGTGGGGGTCAGTGTAAAGGACACCAGATTATCAGAATACGGGGAGGGGTGTTCTCCTGCTCTTCCCAACCTCCCGTGAGTGTGTCTCCCACCCCCCCATCCCCATGTGGCTGTGACAGGCAGCTGATGGGAGATTCCCTTCCCCTGTTCAGGAGGTGCATCACCTGACAAGTGGCGTTCTATTCCTCAGCCGGAGGCCAGCGCGCGAGCGGCACTGATCACAAACGACTAACAGAGTGTCCAAAGTGTGGAGTGAAGGTCCTGGATGATGCAGAGCACCGCCTGATGAATTCACGCTGAGGAATATATGCATGTCATTAAAATGAAGACACTTTGCTTTATCATATACTGTGTTACCTTCTTGAAAGGTAAGCTCTTTAACAGCTTAATAGCATCTTGTGTTTTGCATAGTGTTTTTCTCAGGCTGTTGGGTTATGTAAAACAGTGCATGGCTGCCATTGTTTATAAATAAATATGGCAGCCTACTCATTAGTCATACTTTTCAGTACTATGTTCTACTGACGAGGTGAGGTCTGCTATGGACAGTCGGAATTGGCCCATAGCATTATCTAAGCCCCTCTGTCGGGGCCTACAGGGGGCCTGTCGGCCCAGGGGAGGTATGCCCTCAAGCTGCTCAATGACCTGATGGAGAACTATTCCAGCGCCCTGCGGCCAGTGGAGGACACAGACAAGGCCCTGAATGTCACCCTGCAGATCACGCTCTCCCAGATCAAAGACATGGTGAGTGCAGTAGGCCTCTAGGGATGACCATCTGTAGCTTATATCAGTTACCTTAGGTTATGGGATTGGAGACCATGAATGAGAGTAATGATACTTACATTTACTATTTGGTTAAATATATAGGAATTCTTTAGTTTTCATACAACCCATCTTTCTCTTCATGAGACACTCACACAAATACAGATCAGCTTGGGATCAATGTTTTTTAGGTTAGAGATCATATTCAAAGCCCCAATAGTGATATGATTAATCTGCTGGCAAAGGGATTAGATGTAGAGACCTCCCGGACACAGTCACAGATATTTAACCCACAGAGCCCCCCATATACAGCTAGAATAACTAATATAGTGTACTGATTGAGCTGTTCAAAGTTTCTGAGTGCCGCTAGCGCCGACATTGCTTTGAATGCGGCAGCCTGCCATAGCACAGCTGAGGCGTGGTCATCTGGGTGCAGTGCCAGCTCGACCAGAGGCTGTAAACTTGACATGTAACAGGTTGTGGACCTGCTCGCCATAAGGGAAGGTGCTGCACTTTTTAATGCAGTAAGAAATCCACCATGCATTAACTGAAGAAACACTTTCATAGCTGTAACTTTTAGATCTATTTGCCAAGTTTAGCTGTACAACATTGGTATGATAATTGCATTGGGCAGCAGCCAGGTCACACCTCACAATAACACAGTGCCTTGGCAGCTGGATGAGGCAAGTATGCATGGTTGGAGATGCTGAACAAAGACAAACAATGCATGAAGACTGACTGAAGAAGCGTAACACAAACACACAACAGTTCAGGCTTATCCGTGGGCAAGGAGAAAGGTTCTCCTTTGACACGACTTGTCTTCATTTGTGTCACTAACTCATGATGAGGCTTTATAACCCATTTTGGGGGTATAATGTTGCTCCTTTCACACATATCTCAAGTGGGAGGCACAAAGCTACTTGATGTTCTGCCTTCAAAATCTATCTGCAATCAAGAGGTGTTGTCAGTGCTACCGAGTCGTTGAGCACAGGGATACAGGGAGTCGTGTCCTCTTACGGGGAAAAGCTGTGCACTTGATCTCGCTGAGAATTGTGCCAACTGTGTCCTCTGACACAAATGAACCTGATAGGAGCAGCCATGTCAAGATCCTGGGGCAGGAGATTGAGGTGTTGAGTGACTCACCCTGAGTGAATTGAGCTTGCTATCAGGTATCCTTAGATTCCTTATGAAATTCTCAGCTGGATCTAAAACACTGATCTCTGCAGGGTCTAGGAGTCACAGCTTCCTCAGAGCAGAAGCAAGGTTATTTTTTCACAGTTTATCTCTAGGTGTACATCAGTCTCTGCCTAAGTGGAGCTTGCTTGTTCTCCCTGTGTTTGCATGGGTCACCTTCCACTCTTTTAAATTGTGATTATATGAGTTGGTGTCTCTAAAGACAAACATGAATAAATTAATTTTCCTAGTGTGATTGTGTGCTCTGTGGTGGAATGGCTTTGACAAGGTTGTCCCTTGCCTTGTCCCCCGTGCTTTCTGGCATAGGTTCCAGGCTAATCGCAGTCCTGTACTAGACAAGTATTTAGGGAGAATGGATGGTTGTTAGGGTCCACTGTATGTATGTAGTGTATGCCTCTAATTATAACTCTTTCTGTGTAATAGGAAGTTCAGTTACACAGAAAACCATTTTTTAATATTGATTCTTGTTGCATGAGGTGAGAATGTGACTTTCTGAGTTGATGCTTAACTTTGAAACCTTTAATTATACCTGTACTTTCTGCTCCTCTTCTCCTTGCTATAATACTGGAATTAGCTCTTCTCAAGATTCCGATTTCCACAGGATGAAAGGAACCAGGTGCTGACTGCGTACCTATGGATCCGACAGATCTGGCATGACGCCTACCTGAAGTGGAACAAGGATGACTATGATGGCCTGGAAGTGATTCGTATTCCCAGCAACCTGGTCTGGAGGCCGGACATCGTCCTTTATAATAAGTACAGATTTCGCATAGATGTAGGCCTTTTTTGAAACTGGCACCACAGTCACACTGGAGCTGTGTGCTTGGGCATTCATCCTTGATTCCTTTCCTCCTCAGGGCTGATGATGACTCCTCTGGGCCTGCTGACACCAACGTGGTTCTGCGCTACAACGGAGAGATCACCTGGGACTCACCAGCCATCACCAAGAGCTCCTGCGTGGTGGACGTGTCCTACTTCCCTTTCGACTACCAGCACTGCAACCTCACTTTCGGCTCCTGGACCTACAACGGCAATCAGGTGGACATCACCATGGGCATGGACAGCGGCGACCTGTCCGACTTTGTAGAAAACGTGGAGTGGGAGTGCCAGGGCATGCCAGCTGTCAAAAATGTCATCATGTACGGCTGCTGCTCAGACCCATACCCTGACATCACCTACATGCTGCACCTCAAGCGCCGATACTCCTTCTACATCTACAACCTGCTCCTCCCCTGCCTCATGATTTCATTCTTGGCCCCGCTGGGGTTCTACCTGCCCGCTGACTCTGGGGAGAAGGTGTCCCTGGGTGTTACTGTGCTGCTGGCACTCACTGTCTTCCAGCTGATGGTGGCTGAGAGCATGCCCCCCTCAGACAGCGTCCCCCTCATTGGTGAGCACATGTAGACTGTTAAACCTGTCCATTCTGACCCATAATATTCTGTTCCATTACACCTCCGCTGCATTTTAACTCTAAATAAACCTTCATAAAAAAATTAAATTTTCAATATACTGTAGGTACTGTTTAATTCCTAATTTTTTTTCCCACATATTCTAGGTAAGTACTACATAGCCACGATGACCATGATTACGGCTTCCACAGCACTTACCATATTCATTATGAACATCCATTTCTGTGGGGCGGAAGCCAAGCCCGTGCCTTACTGGGCCAAGGTGCTCATCATTGACTACATGGCTAAAATCTTTTTTGTGTATGAGGTCGGCGAGAACTGTGGCTCACCACAGAACGAGGGCAACCCATTTTATTTGGATGACCTGCAGATCCACGGGGAGCTGGAGAAACACTATCACCATGACAACAGGCATTACTATCATCAGCATGATGGTGAAAGCAAAGGTCATCATCTCACCCGGGCACCCAACAAATGCCACCATATTGTCGGTGAGGAATACCAGCACAATGGCGGCATCAGTGGCAGTCTTACCGAGGAGCTCTGCTGCCCAGAAAAGATGATTTCATTCACCTGTACCTGCAGCCACCATGACAAGATTATGAAAAACATAGAGTACATCACTAACTGCTTTCGAGAACAGAGGGCCAACTGCATCAAAGGGGCCGAGTGGAAAAAGGTGGCCAAGGTCATGGACAGATTCTTCATGTGGATCTTCTTCATCATGGTCTTCCTGATGAGCATTCTGATTATCAGCAAAGCCAATTGAGTCCAGACCGTCATCTGTTTGTCTTTTATTGTATTCCTCTATATTTAAAACCCAATTGAACATTTGAATGAAATTTGGTTAAAGTCAGTCTGGAAAAGGCTATTCATCATATGAAGACATTCTTTAAAGCTATTAATTGCTTGACATCATAACTGCAATAAAGTTGTTTTTTCAAAACTGGAACCGCTACTCCTAATGATAACTTGCAAGGTTTACATAAAATCAGCATTGTTAATATTGATCTTAATATTGATTCTATTGCCGGGTTGTATGATTGGTTGACCCTGGTTTTCAGTTTGCTGTTTGTTTTAAAACCATTTTGTGTAGCTTGATGCAGATCCTTGCATCCTTATGCCCTGAGCTGCCTGGGAAGGGCTCCAGGACCCCCAAGACCCTCAACAGGACAAGCAGTTAGAAGATGAATGGATGGAAATATATTTTACTGAGTTAAAAATGGAAAATCCAGTATGGTCTGTAAGCAACATTTGCATCTGATTTTATATCTTCAGTGTTGCTGAGTCTCAGACTGAATCATTCACTACATAAAGAGAGCTATGAGCAGCAGGAGCTCCTGCAGTTTGCAGGAACTACACCTTCTGCTTTTAAAGGGATGTGCTGGGATGTCCCCTGACTGACTAGCTCTGTGCAGGTAACTGAAACAGCACCGGTCTCCTGTATGCAATGAAGCTGTCTCGAACATGGGAAACAGGATGCCAGCCCCGTCCTGCATCTGCACATCCGACCCAGAATATCCTCCATCAATTGTTAATGGGCTGCTTGTTTTGAAACGTGTGTGAGATGTAAAACAATCCACACGTGGCAGGGATAAGCATCAATTATCCATGATAACACTTTCAGCTTTACACTGCATAACAGAGACTATTTAATAATATTTCAACTGAATGACAGACAGTGGATAACAAAAAGGAGATCATCTCAGTGTTTGTGTTCTGGTATTCATTTTCAACATCCAGATCAGTAAGCAACCTTCACCGAGTGAAGAGACTAAGAGAGTAAAAGACTGGGTGTCATTATTATGATCCTGGAATGGGCAGATAATTATTACTCTTCTCAAATGATCAGTCACATGCCCCGAATTATTAGACCATGATGTACAGATACATATCCTCCTCATGTTCACGTTTCAAAAATGATGATGCAAAAAAGTTCCATCAATCATAATGGCTGTGTCTAAGTACTTTTCTCTTACTCAATGACAAAGAATGTTCTGAAAAGAGATGCAAATACTGGGCTTGCGTTACATCTAAGGAGAACAAATATTAAACATATCTGCAATACATATATACAAAATCAATAAACAGTGGTATAATAATCAGTGATGAATCTGTTGATAAAAATGTTAAAGTGCGTTCTGTGACATTAACATGATGGACACGAGGGAACAAGCACAGTTTCTGAAAATGCTTTATTACCTACTTCACACTATAAAGTCCTGGAAAAGAGCCTTTAAAAAGATGGCAATTATAGGAAACAGGTAAAGACCTAGGAATTTAAAGCACATTTTGGCAATGATGCACCCTAAAACTGTTACAGGTTAAAAAAATGTATACCTATGTGCACATTGTTCTTTTCTGCATCCAGGAGTATCCATCTCACGTTGAAAGACCTCCCTTGTAGTGTCACTGAAATGATTACAGTAGAGAGGCACGTGACATGTGGGATGCCTGCTAGCTCCACCCCCAGGAACATTTATTTTAAATGAACCTATCTCTTCATTGCAGTTCTCTGCATGACGCCTTTGTCAAACAGCTGTTCTGGAAACTACAAAGCCTGTTAGTACAATGCTTTGGCAAAATGACTATTGCTGAGGTTGTGTTTTAAAAAAGAGGTTTACAAATTCATAAGCAAATCCTTTTCTATTACAATATATTATTCTAAGTGTCATTTTTAAGCTTAATAAACAACTCCTCTCATATATATTAAATTGACTTTTAAAGACTCTTTGACTTTAAATCCTAAAAATGGCTAAAAATATTTGTATCGAGCCATTATATCATAAGAGAGACCTTTAAACAGGTCTTAAAGAAAACACACAACCTCACAAATTGCTACAAATTCCAGAGTGCTATTAGACTGAGACACACTACACCTAGCCCAAGGTGATCGCAGTGCCGGTAAAAACCTGTTTGTAAAAGGAAACCAAATGTTATCAAGGTCATGACATTGTTGTTACACGGAAACAGAGCAAAGCCCTGCTCCATACTGAAAGGTCTCTCTTTTAATGACAATGAAACTGTGGGAGGAGAAAACATTGAACATAGCCTTTTCTAAACTATATCAAAAGCAGAGATTTTAACAACTAAAATCTTTTGTTTTCAAACAATAACATCTGTTGTGCTTTCCAGTCTTGTTCAAAGTGTTTTCCTTCCTCAATGGGAAACTGTCCATCATGCGCAGTGTGCCACAGTTGTCCAAATGTTTTTCACCGTGTCTGTGGTGGGTTCAGGTTCAGAAAACCTTCCAGCTCATTTATAATTCTCTGAGCGGGCCTTCACAATTAAGGCGTCTGCATTGTGAGAAGGCAGCATCGGCTCACCCCCACAGCAAAGTCCACCCAAAAGATTGACAGTTAACAGTGAACTACGAGATAACTGCTTAGAAAGAGGATGCAAAGTGCTTGACAGCAAATTGTTGTTTTGGAGGAAAAGATAGTGGCTGCTTATAAATCTCACAACTTAAGAGAAAGACCACAGTTACACACACTCATATAATAAAGTCAGCTGTCTGACAAGAGTTAAGAGTCCATTACTACAGCGGCTAGTGATAAGTGCCCCTGGGCCACACAGGATACAGGGACGTGCAGAGCCTGCTGCTAACGCCACCATGAGCAAGAGTGTGACAACATAATGGTCCAGGTTGGGGCAGCAGCTTGCAGGTCACCACAGTGACTGGCGTTTGCACCCAGGGGAGGAGCCTAAGCTCAAGTGGTAACCCAAGACTGGCTTCTCCAGTGGCAGCTGGACATGACCTGCAATATTTTTGTAGGTCACCCATAAAATATAACCTGAATATAATGCAGACAAAGTAAAGCGGCTGGAATCTTCCGCTCGGTTCAGTCCTGCAGCACTTGTGCAAAAATATAGGTCAATGGTTACAGTGTTAATCTTTTTCTATGCATTAAATACAAAACCAAGGACTTTTTCATTGGAGGTCAGTGTCTGTAATGCGAAACATCAAAGTTCCTTGCCAGGAGAGTTCTGCAGGCCGGCTGAGAGGTTTACAAACATCCTGAGGACCACGCAACTGTCAAAGTGTAAACTGCTGTGTCAATGACACATGCTGGGGTTATGGCAGGAGCACCGTAATTCAGGAATGATACCACTGTCTGGTCTCATGGGTAGCGGCTGTCAGAAGACAAACTTAAAGCACGTTTCCAAAAATGAAATAAGATTTGACCTTGGTGGTCTTTTCCCTCATTTTGTGGGCTTTGGTTGTCCTTCAAAAGCTGAAAAGTGGGAACAAGAACCTCAGCAGTATTGGACTTCCTTGCTGACCAGCAGTGCTTCCTGCCACTTCCAGGTCTTTCTCTTTGACATTTGACTGAATCATTTCATACTGCATTTCATTCTGAATGTTAGAATTTTGCAAGAAATAGCTAATGTTGTCATGGTGTTATTCATATTCCCTAAGTCTAAACTGATGTTTCATGTGAAATATAGCACAGCATTAACAGAAATAACACAAAATTGCCAAATTACACCACTAAAATAATAGCAACAACAATAATAATAATAATTTCATAGGTATCCCCAAGAATGTCCTCTTTTCACAAATGTACATGTACAGCATATGGTCAGAAGATGTAAAACATACAGTGTCTGTAGCAGGATACTCTAGATTGAACTTTGCAGAAAAAAAAATCTTTAAACAACTAATAACAAAACCTGAAAACCCCCGCCTTTTGCTTTTTTTTGAGCGTTTTCCATTTTTTCTTTCACTTTTTGTGTTTATATTTTTATATTCATATACTTAATCCTTTACCAGAAAGAGTCTGCTGCTTAAGACCCAAAGACAAAACTAGAACAAAGGCATAGGAACATTCCAGTTCTTCAGAAATATAAATCAGTTCCTTCGGTGTTTTACTTCAGTAGGTCTGGTATATGTCGTGGATGGGTACCTGGAGGGTCCCGGCTGGAAAGGCCTGGGGTACATACCCAGTGTAGCCATAAGTGGCCGCCATTACTGCCATGTTCTTCTGCAGGCTGGCCAGCGTGGTGGTGCTGGCAGATGTGGCAAGGGGCACGTAACCGGCCCCATAGAGACCGGCAGCTGTGGGGACACGCTGCATGCCATGTGCCATGGCGTACACTGGGGTGAGAGGGCGACCCTGTGGCCAGGGAATAGGCAGAAGGAGAGATGGACACGTTACAAAGCCAGACCGCTGGAAAAATCAGTCATTTCTGAAAGACCATTTTATGGTCAGTTTACCTGGAAAGGGGGAGGGGTGGAGACGGCAGGAATAATAGCCGTGGTACCAGGTGGCGCCGTGTGGTCATGCTGCACAGTCAGCGGGCTGAGGAGATGCTCCACTGCATGCATCTTCCCATCCTCCATGAGCTTCCCTGCAGGACCTGTGGTGAACACAGGGTACTGGGCACCCAAGGGGGGCAGAGGCACTGCAGAAACAGGGAGAGATGCACGCAGTCACTCACTAGAGGGCGCAGTGATCTCTCTCTGTCTATCTCACACACGCACACACACAAGTCCGCAGTTTTAATCTTGTGGGGACCTTCCATTCATTTCTATAGACCTGACCCTAATCCTAAATATGACAATCCTAACCCTTACCCAATCCTAACCTTAACCATTAGTAACCCAACAAAATACAAGACTTTTGACTCTTTTAGTTTTTGATTGCATTCAGATTTTTTTTTTAATTGAGTTTCCCCTTGTGGGGACATGAAAAATGTCCCTACAAGGTAAAAATGACAGATTTTTATTACGTTGTACCTCCTGGGTACATTTTTTCCCCACAACGTAATATACTATGTGTTGCACACTCAGAAACACACTCCCACACACAATCAAAATTATTTAATGCTGAATATTAGGCCCTTTTTTGGAAATTGTAAAAATATAAATATAGAAATAGATAAAATACATTGTAAGGTTCATAACTTAATACATCAATTTTGAAAAAAAAATGATACTCATATGCAAAATACCAAAGTTGTTAATAGGAGTTTCCAATGGTTTATTTTTATTTTTAATCTTAATGAAGTAAAACAGATTCATTTAAAAACAATATAATGGTACCTCCTGATGTTAACTTATACTATTTTGGAGTTGGAGCTTATAACATCACATATAAATATATTGATATGTAAAGAAAAAATATATCAGTGAGTTAACCAGTATTAAAATGACTGCATCCACAGTTACCAGTGCTTTACAAAAACCCACCAGGTGTGGTTTATATAAATTCTCTTGCAGGGTGTGTGAAATTTGCTTCCTCTATCAAGCAGAAGCTGGCCTGCCAGGCTTATCGCCCACGTTGCTGCCATCAGAGGAAGTTACACAACTCAACTGCTACTGCCACCTCATTGGCTGAGGGTGACTCAGCTGCAAAGGAGGGAGGCAACAGGAAGAGTACACCAAGCAGGACATTGGCCACGTGCTAAGTCTGGGCCGGGTCATGTACATGTACTCTGAGTCAGGAGTCTAGGCAGCTGAATTATTCATCGACTAGTACAGAAACAGATGTTTCAACAGGGTTAGTAAGTAGGAAGAGGCGGATGGTAATATAGTAGATTACTTCCCAAGTGATGATTATGTTAAATCAAGTGGAACATTAATTTAACACATGGTAGCTACACCAGCTGGGTGGAGAGAAAAAGAGAGCCCAAACGATAATCAAACAAAATGCAGCATTATCGGGAGAAAATGGGGTCAGCACATGACAGAGACAAAAGCAACCACCAGAGGGCACAGTTTCAAGGGATTTTGGGGTAGGTGACAGTCCTCACAATGATTTGTGCCAGGCTTGATGCCCACTGGGTTGACTGTGGTCAGCTCCAGGCTGGGGACCATCTCATAGGGCTTGTCCTGCTGCTTCGCCTTCCCCTCGTGATATCTGCTGTAGATGCCACGGCCAGCTGAATACCCCCCCAGGTAGGTGCCCCGGGGGCCAGGGGCCCTACTCCCGGTGGCTGCACGCCCGCGGCCCCTTACAGTACCTGCTTGAGATACAGACAAGAGACGCTCTTGTTCAGGCAGGGGGCGGTGTGTCACAAGGCTCGGTCTGGGGTGACAGACAAACACGAGCAACAGGAAGCAAAGTTACTGCACTCAAGGTTCTGGGTGACAGATTAGTTTGGAGTTTAGTTTTGCATGTACGCCTTTAGAAACAGCCTGTTTTACATATGTATGTTTTTGGGTAGTGTGTAGATAGCAGCCTCTTTGGTGTTGTTCCCAGGTCTTCCTCCCAACACCGCTCCCATTTCATTAAGCTATGAAGATGACTGGGAAATGCCCTCAGCTACTCTAGAGCAGCAAACTGAAGGCCAGGCCAGGAGTCAGGTTGCTCAGCATCCTACACCTTCTGCTTGTGTGTTGCTCTCAAAATGCCAGAAGACAAAGCATATTTCTTTGTCTAATTATAGATACTTGCTGTCATTGCTGTAGGACCAGCAGTTCTGTGGATGCCTGCTTTCTGAAGCAGTGCTGTCACTCACGTGCACAACAGGGCACTGGTAAGGATGTTACACCATTGTTTCTTTAAGCTTGTAGAGCAAGGACAGGAAGATCAAGATGGCCCAACAACTAATAGAGACAGGCTCTACTAAGCTGGACTGCAGCAGCAGTGAAAGGTTGTCCACATGATCAAACAATATGGGCTGTAAGAGCATTGTGGAGCCTGGCTGCTGCCCAGTGTCTTTGTGTCTGTCCTTTGATCAGAGCCATATTATTTCTCCAGTCACCTGCTTTAAAGACGGGCTTGATGGCAAGATGAAAAACAGGTGCAGATGAAGGGATACTATGTGAGATTTTATATCTTTGGAAGGTGATTTCATTTAAGAAGCAAGAAGCAAAAATTATGGAAGAGATTATTCAAGCTAATGGTCAGGGGTTTAGTCAATCAAGTCAAAAATTACATAAAAATTATTAAATGTAAGGAAATTCTGCTCTGCCACCCAGAACACTGAGAATCAAAAAATATTCCCTAATCATTTGACATTCAGAGAGAAAAGATTATGTGTGGCATTGGATTTTGTTCATAATTGTGATTTGGTAATAACAATTTGATCAGAATGATGAGTATTGGCTTATGTCCAGCAACAGGACAAATGAACCACAGGTCAGAGCTACACCATCGCAATGATGCCCAAGGAAAGTCAAAGCAAAATAGATGAGGCCTAACCTTTAACAAAGTAGTCTCGGTTGGGTCCTATCAGTGTGCTGTAGGGGTATCCATAGTAGGCCAGTGTGTAGGGGTCACACTGGTAAATATAACTGGGCTGAGAGTTCTCTGGGGTGGTCAACACTGTGTTGCCCTTGGAGGCTTTCTGGTACCGTGTGTACTGCTCCTTGTCGACAGGTTTTGCCAAGGTCACCTCAATGCAGGAACCTTCGACATCGGAGCCATTGAGCTTGTCCATGGCAAGCACGGCATCCTCTCGGCTGGTAAAATGCACAAAAGCATAGTCCTTGATCTTCTTGACACGTTCCACGCAACCTGGTTTGAACTGGCTGAAAATCTTGCGCAGCATCTCCTCCGATGTCTCAATCATCAGGTTACGCACGTACAGGATCTTCACAGTCTCCATCACGTCCTCGTCCACGTCGATTTCTGGCTCCGCCCAATCAACGGCAATTTGGTGGCCCCACAGCTGGATGCGGCCAGGCATCAGCTTGCGACGTGCCATGGCAGCCGCTCGGTGACTCTCGTACTCCACAAAGGCAAAGCCACGGTTCTTCATCTTGTCAGCAGCACTGGCGTACACGATCACATCCAGCACACCCTCTGTCACCTTGGAGATCTCCTCCAGGATTTCCTCACGCTTCTTGGTCTTGGGGATGCCCCCAATAAAGAGGCGGCAGTTATCCACACTGCAGCAGACACCCAGTAATCGGCCAGGACGCACCTCATAGTTGTTGAGCTCACGAACAGCACGCTTGGCATCGCTTTTCTGAGTGTATGTGACGAAAGCATAGCCACGATTCTTCCCATCAAAGTCCATCATCAGGCGCATCTCATAAATGCGCCCTACTGACTCAAACACAGGCACAAGCTCATCCTCGTACACATCCCGTGGGATCTTGCCCACAAAGATCTCGCACCCCCTTGGGGGTGAGGGCCCCTCCCACTTGGGAGGCGGGCCAAACTTGCGCTGGCCATTCTCCTGGACCATACTGTAGCCTGTGCGCTCCATGAGTGCCAGCAGGGCACTCTCGTTGGGAGCCCCGGCCACACCATCTGGGGTCAGCTGAGGGTGACTGGTGGCACTGGAGCTTGGCTTACTCATCGAGGTGCTACAGGCAGAGTCTTCAGCTGTCATTCTGCCTGAACTGTTGTTCACTGTTTGTTGGGACCTGAAGATGCATAAGGAAGAGAAGGATACCTTTAGAATTCACAGCAGAGTGGATATTTATGTTATCAACAATATAGACCACTAGTATTGCCCAATTATACATTTTTGTTTTATTTTTATTTGCAGATGGTTTTTATTGAAAACCTCCAAAATTAACACATACTGACCATGTAATTTAGCTGAAAAGCCCTATAGTATTACATCATAGTATTGAAATGATGAGTGCAAGACTAATTTAGCAAACTGAAAATGGGACAAGATTCAGAGGTTTCCAAGAAGGGGTTGTGGCCATCTCCAGAGGGGGTGGGTCAGGTGATTACGCTCTTTTCAGTTCACCTGTTTCTTGTTTGCTTCCTCTTCTCTATAACCCCAGTAATCCCTTCCAGAACACAAAGCCTGCAATTATGGCTTTTGTTTTTCATTCTTCCTTCATCCACACCTACAGGTCCCTCCATGGGTTTCTGTCAGTTCTGTCTCAGCCCCACACAGCACCTCTGAGGAGGGAAACCCCAGCTGGGTGTAAAGACCCCTTCCTTCCCCATACCTATGTCATATGGGTCTGTTTGCCTTTCACACCAGAGCATTCTCCCTAAAAGACTGGTATATCTTAAGCTCATTACTCATCAAGCTGCAATGTCTTTAGCTCTACCTGGGTTACAATGTCTAAATGATTAATGACTATTTAAAGTGGAACACTGCATGTGTTTTTGAATCTCTGAGTAATTGAGCTGATAATGACAGGCCCCTTGTAAAAAAGACAGCAACATCATCTGCCACCCTTACATTCTTTTGCCTAGCATCTAGAAACATTTTTTGGGAGAAGCATGTTTACTGTTATTTCCTTTTAACCTTTTTAAATTATAACTGAAGGATTATGTGAGGATAATGTGTGATGTTTACAGACCCAGGGGGGAGGGTGCCAGAACATAGTGAAAACATCATGGCTGCCACTCACCATGTCCCCCTGAGATGACACATGCACATTCAGACCCTTTATCGTTCCCACCTCCACTACAAGAGAGCACTTCTTTCCAGTTGCTTCCTTTGCTACCTGACCGATTGGATAACTGGGTGAATCCACATGGTTTCAGACTCCAGTGGAAGAGGAAACAGTCCAGCTAACATTTTGTATTCAAAACTACTCAAACGAAAATGTCACACATTACACCATCAACTGAATTGCTGACTTATGGTCACCAGGAACTGATAGTGATTGACACCTTACAATAATAATACCTTTTAAATGGTCTTTGTTCTACCTAGTAAACCTTAATTTGAGTCATAGTATAATCAGATATGCCATCTACAAAACCAAAATAATTACCGCTGCTACAGATTTTTTGTGTTTAATTCACTGCAATTCCATTACAGCCACAAGGAGCCATAAGCTGGGTACTTCCTACAGGCCTCAGGATTAACTTGAGAACTTAAAGAGTGGCAGTTGTGCTGCTAGGCAACCACACTATGTTGATGTAGATGACAACATCAAGCACTTATGACCTGATGTCCTGCCCCTTAGCTGCTTGCATCCAGGGATGTGTGTGTTTGCATAACCTAACTTTGCCTCCAGGAGAGAATTAAAAGGTTAAGAATTAAAAGAGAAGTCAGGGAGTGACAGAAAAGTAGTGAAGGAGAAAAAAAGCAAATGTCTGAGAAATGTCAGCAGGTAGTGCTGATGTTATGGTACAGTGTGCCTTTAAAGTAAACTACTTAACCAGAAGTGCTCTAGTAAAACATTCATGCATTTAAATGGGCAAAAACAGAAGGCTTTGGACTTGGACTGCAGGAGTGAGACAACTTAAGGACAATAAGTAAAATACGTCAATGATTTGGACAGAGACCGTAACATAGTAACATCAAAATGTAACAAGCAGCATCTTAATGCACATCAGCAAGTTTTCCCATACTACATTTCTCAAAATTTTTCATTTGAAAGATCCATACAAACTTTCCCCTCAATAGTTTATTTTCAAACTCTAAACAGATTGCTTAAAGATCTAGAGGTCATTAATAGCCAGTGTTCTTTAAAAAAGCATGGACTGTTTTCCAAAGGAACAATTTTACTTTCATCGAAGACCCTATGGTTGATTTTTAATACCATCCAATCGTTTTCAATGTATTTACATCTCAGAAGGTTTAGGCTGGCTGTATTACTAACTCTGTGTTGCTGCACAGCGTTTGAAATCTGAGTGAAGATAGCAATATGCTGTTTTTGGTTTGTGATCCAGCAGCTAAAGAACAACATTAACCATTCAGATGATGGTCTCCTGCCCTGATAAGTACCTCTTGGAAAGTTCCCTCCGCTAAACTGTCAGTACAGATGTATCTGGGCGGAACAGGTTTCACTTTTTAAAGCCAATATTATAAAAAAATCTCAGGTTCATCAAATTGCAAAATATAAAGGCATCAACAGAATGCCTCACATATGCAATTCTGAGTTTTTCAGTTTTTCAAAACTTGCTTTCACAAATTTTGAAAACAAGTCAACCTGATTCATGGCTGAGACACCCAAATTTCTGAAGAAACCAATAAAAATAGATTGTGCAGCATTTGTAGGTGAACACTCCTGGCCATTCTTTCTCCCCTGAATCTGTGAGACATTGCCAAGTTGCTAAATTAGCCCCAGTGTAGTAATTCCAGAAACGTCTACAAACTTTCTGCCTTCTGAGCCTAGGTTAGCTTTGAAGTTTACCTTAAAAATGAACCTTTAAATAATAAGAGCATGGCAGTGTGTATAGGTATATTTCTTGGGTGAAGAAGCTTTTCAGAATGACTGGTGAATGTTGATAAGATGGTTTCCGGGGGCTGCTTCCCACTTCAGCTTACTGCCATTTTCTAGAAGTGAAATTCAGAACGTCTGCTTGGAGAGCACAGGCCCCATGTTTTTAGGAAGAAGTGTAACCCTCAGACTTGGAGAACTGAAAGTGTCACACAGTACCATCCTGTCAGCTGGGAAAATTCATTGTCTCCAGGGCTGCTGCTGTAGTGATGTGCTGCTGTGCGATAAAGGGGATTTACGGCAGAAAAAAAAAATGATGGTGCATTTCCTTACCGATTATGTTTCCAAACACCTGGAAGCACCCCCACCTGAAACTCTCCCACACTCAGCAAAAACAGCCCTCTGGAGAAGAAATGTAGCTTAAGATGTGTGTAATTAATGGAGGATACGCTAACCGCTACTCTGTGCTGTCCCAGACTGGCGACTGCTGTCCTGTCTGCTCAGCTGCTTCTGCTGTAGAAGCTCTGAATGGACAATTAACGGTAGGTGTCAGGATTGCTGCCCGCTGCCATGCATTCACACATCACACGAACTGTGGATACCAGCATAGGCCCCCAAATTACACATTATAATAAAGAATCTAAGGACCCAGACAACAGAGAAAGCTGAAAATATTCTGTGGAACAAAGAGTGCACCCCTATCCCTGCTGATACAGGAAGTGTTATTTTCTCCAAGAGGTAAGCAAGTGGCCAGAATAAAGGGGTACATTCAGGACTGGGCCATGAATAACTGCAAGCAGGCCGGCTCACTCTTACAAAAAGCTGGGCCCCATCATTTGGGTCATTGCAATTTCCATATGGCCATATTTTGGTTGGATTTGGAAAGGACGACCTGTACATTTTCTCTATGGACAGGAAACAATAATATTTAGAAGGGGAGGAAAACTTCAAATCAAAGGCAATTAATTTCCTTTGATTTTCACAGAAAATATATCACATGGCCACATTATTTTCAGGATAGCAGGTGGGGTATTGGTTAAGATGATGCAGTGGAAACTAAAGGTTATTCATCCTATCTTGATGAAGGTACCTAACTTGGTCCGCTTCAGGAAAATCCCTGGTTGTATAAATGAATTAAAATTGTGACTCACATAAGGTTTTCCCCATGATTCAAAAGCACAAATCATTTGGTCAACTAACTGTTTTAGGTGTGATTTGAACGTGGTTTGGCATCAGTCTGATCAGACCCTCATATGCACAAAAAAAATGCTTGGCAATAAGAGGAAGGAAAATCAACCAACAAACCAGCTGGCACCAGGCCACTGTCACAACAATGAGAAGGTGGTTGAAGGAATCTTATTTTACTCCATATTTCAACATCATGATGTCTATTTTTTATATTTCTCCACCCTGAATATGATATGCACATGAAGGCTAAGCAGTGGAAACAATTGCAGCAAGTGAGGCTGGAAAAAGAGGACCGATGACATTGACGAAACCGACAATACTGTAACCATCCTTCTTTAGACTGCATTTAGTTATTGGCATACAAGGACCCAGGGACTAATGTAGCCAGTTAAATTGCCACTTTAACAGTGTTATCCTTTTTTCATAATGATTAAACCTGTAAAATATGGAATGACATGCCTTATCAAAAGCAAATGCAGTAACATTGTGATTCCAGGGTAATACTCTATCCCCACAACCTTGACCAGGATAAACAGAAGATGGATGGTAATGCTCAACTGTATTAATTTTACATTATACAAAGGTATAATGTTTTCAGATGCAGGGCTCAGAATGAAAGTAGTGCAATACAATGGTCCATATCAGCCAAGTGTCTGGCTACAGAGACTGCGCTGTAATAGAGTAGGACTCCTTCATTTCAGAGGACCTGACCTGGAGTGGTAGTCCAGACTCTGACCAAATAATTCAAGTTGCTGTCCTCCTAGAAGCCAACAGGCAGCAAGGATGAGACTAACATCTTAATAAGAAAGACCAGACAGCACGATGCCTTCGCCCAGCCTTGATGCTGCTAGTGGGGTGCTGCTGCGTCCGACCTCATATCATAAGTGAGACTTTCTACTGGAAAGTAGACCTGCGGAGCTCCCCACTGGGATGGGGGCAGAACAAACTCATATGCCTATCAGGCCTCCCACAGTGGTCTGCAAAATGTCCTGGGCCATTCTGATCACATAACAATTACACATCAGGGGCCATGTTTAAGAGGGAACCATAACCTGCATGAGGAACACCAAGGCTGTGTTTACTGCCCTCCCATGGAGCCATGAGGTGTTGAGGAGGGGAGGCCACTGGAACTGGACCTGCTGCTCCAGAATGGGCCTTGCTGTGAGGTGGCCAAATGCATGTATTACTCTGTCACACTCCATGAATAAGCAATGGGCATGATGGGAATTTGGCTGGAAGGGACTCCTGCTTACTACTTATAGTCTGGTAAATATATTACATTGAAGTGTACTGTAGTAAAAATGCTACATCCAATACTGATGTAAAACATATTCCTGGATAATAAATTTTCAGTAAACCACAAATGTGCTAATATCTCCCTCCATGCACATCATAATTCATATGTGAAGAAATGAACCACCTGAACCTTCATTTTTGGAAAAGCCTGGTGAGGTATGAAGTATTTCATTATGATATGCCCGGAGCCAGCGGGTGTTTACTGGCTTTGCCACTGTAAACCTGTGGTGTCTTTGGTATCCTCACAGGCAATGGTGCCATCAGTCCAAATAATATTGCATGCTGGTTTGGGCCCCTCTGAGATGACTTCTTTAAGATCCCTGAAGACGGAGCAAGAGTTTGTGAGGATGGTAAAATGACAACATTTAACCTGCTTACCCTTTCACCATCTGGTTGAGGCAAAGAATTTATTAACCTGATTAAACGCTCAGCTGGTGTCATACCCAGGTGACACACAGATGACCATTTAGGCCATTGGTTCTTTTAACTTTTAATGTGCACAGTTTGGATAGTCCTTGAGTTCACAGACACTCTCCAAAGAGTGATGAAGTCACCCAACAATATATATATATATATATATATAATCTGTATGCACATGGAGACTTTTATCGAATGGTCGATACTGTAATTACACTAAGTACAGCACAGCAAGCAAAAGGTATAATGAATGTTACACAATCTACCCTCCTTCTTTCACAGATGTAAGTCATTTAATCACCCTGTGGCCCCAAAAGGAGTCTGACATATCCATCTTGCAGAGGAATGTGACAGAACTGAGGCTCCAAGTGACCAGGGTTAGCTGTCAATGATCAAACTGGGGGTAAGCGGTTTCTCTCCACCTCAGTGGTCCTTCTGAACACGAGCTGTAATGAGTGACATTCTGTATGCAGTGAAAAACACCATCGACCGTGATAACATGCTCTGATGCACCAACTGACAAGCCCTGTTGTTGTTGTTGTTTAGTCACGCAGTCGTGTCCGACTCTTCGCGACTCCATGGACCACAGCACGCCAGGCCGCCC
>JAACJT020000042.1:1361364-1378346 GCA_009936485.2 Gymnarchus niloticus | reverse complement strand
GGGTGAATTCCGTCTCTCTTCAAAAGTCCAGGCTTGCCCGAAAAAGTCCGCCAGTTATCTATAAAACCCACATCATTAATCAGAAAAATCCCAGTTGCATAAACTGACAAATGAGTGGACAAACTGCAAACAATTCAACTTTGACAAACCAGTTAAAAACACAAAATCCATGCATTTACATTTTTCATCCAAAGTGACATATAAGGGAGGAAAGCTTGGAGACACAATGCCTGGAGTATTTGGTTTTAAGGGTTCATCAGTGATGTAATTACTCCTTTGGGCACAGGAATCAAACCTACGATGATCCACTAACAGGTGCAAATCTCTAACCCACTGAACTACACTCTGCAGTGCTGTGCCCCACCCAGACGTGCTTCTGATGCAAATGTGGTAGAATTGGTGCTGTTTCAGGTCACCATGTGATCTGTCTGGGGAATACCTGTTAATAATGAGCTGTATGCATTACCAGTGCTTCCTGCAGTAAGGATACACCATGTTCATCCAGGGCCAGGGCAACGACTGTTCAATTATTCACGGTGCTGCCTGTGAGCATTATCATCAGTAGGGTAACCTTAAAGGCCCTGTCTCCTCCACTGCACTCCCGCCTCTTTCTCAATCCATTACTGTGACTTGTAAATTGCTGAAACAGGATGCCAGGGAAATATCCACACCGTCCTGTAGAAGATGTCAGATGGAGCACTTAATCCATGTGGAGGTCCAGTGTTACACACAGAACCCAGTGTGATGGGGTCACTCTGAAACTATGCCTTTTAATCCAGACTTGGTAAAGGCGTCACCTGGTACAAACTCCCTGTTTATGACCATCCACTGTGATGATCCAATATTCTGCACAGCAGCATGAATGGACTTCAGAAAGCCAGAGTCAAATGTGGGTTGAACCTGTTCTGAAGAAAGATAGGAGCAGGACCCATCATCATCAACAAGATAAGGTGAAGCAATGCTTACTGACCTGCAGAGGAATGTTTTTTTAACTTAAAAATGGGTTGTTCAATGGCTAAAGTGAGACTGGCAGCCTACCCGGAACACGGTTTCATTCATAATTCAATTCAATTTTATTTATATAGCACCTTTAACAAGGAGCACTGTCACAAAATGCTTTACATAGTTCCAGGCTCAGAGTCCCCAGAGAGTAAGCCAAAGGCAACAATGGCAAGGAAAAACTCCCTCAGAAAGAAGAAACCTTGGGAGGAACCAGACTCAAGGGGGAAGCCCATCCTCCTCAGGCCAGCACCGGGCAGGACAAATTAATTAATTCAAATCAGAGTAGATACAAGAGCAAATCCTGTAACAGTCAGGAGGATAACAGGATCTTGGAGGTTGCAGTCTAGTGATCAGAGCAGGTATGGTGGCTCAGAAGGCAGCAAGCTGGTCAGACAGGACAGCTGAAGTGGAGGGATGGCGCTGTAGGCCAGCAGACGATATGAGGATCTCTTGAATCCAAACCCCCGAGGGAAGCACCCCATAAGGGGGGGCACAGGGGAAAGAGAATGTGTGTGAGCAGAGCAGTGATTTAAGGTGGCAGAATAATGGGGAATAATGCACTCGACAACATGCCATACCTCTTTAGAGAACGGTTATGCCATGATACTACTACTACCACATACTCATGGGAGCAGTTCATTTTCAGGGCTGTCCAGGTGAACATGGCTTCCTATTCAAAATGTAATCAAAATTAAATAATACTTTTTTGTATCTGTGAAAAGCCTCACAATAAATTGGGAGGTGTGGGAGAAAAAGGAGAATTAGCCAAATCCTCAGACAGGTCAGCAACTAGTCTGACTGTGAACTGTGACCCAACAGATATTGTGTCTGTGTGAGCAGCAAAGCTTCACTAAACGTTAGCTGTATGAACACAACAAAGCTGTGGCATTCAGAAATGCAGATTCACATCAAAGATCCAGAAGCTTCTTCCTGGAGGGTTTTGTAGAACTGAAACTGAAAAATCAGTCCTCACGGAACTGCTCAATAGTGGGCAATGAAAGAATTCATCGGAATAAGAAACTTAAATGTGGTAGTTCTCTCTTCATTTCTACAGCTAGACCCAGAGGAAGCAGTGCAGAAGGTTTTGCAGCGGGCAGTTGCTAAAGGCCTGCTTATGGACAGTGATGTCATGAGCAGCCGACCACCTAGAAAGCGAAGACGGAGACGCAAACAGACAGGAAGTGCCTCGGGTGCCCACCGTCAGGCCTCCTCCAGCAGTCAAGTCTGCTCTTTGGAGCTCAAGGGGGCCAGATCCCCACCAAGGGGCAGCCTGAGGGGCCTCAATAAGCACCCAGCATGTGGGGAGGTGGAAAAGATAAAGCCTGCAAAGCGAGCCTCTAAGACTAGGACCTCTGGTCCCTCCCCTCATGTTCCCTGGCCTCACCCCAGTACTATCAGGCAGTGACATACCCCACCCCGCTCATACACTGCTGACGGTACATTTGGTCCCTCCTCTCTCTTTCCCTGACCCCACATTTTAAAAAGATGCACATTCTTATGACATTGTCATGAAGGAATTACACTAAATCTGTATCACACTAGTTTATCATGCACAATATGACTCAATGATTTAAGACCATTAAAAATGTATTTGGTGTAGGACTTTATTAAAATGATAAAAAGTTCATAGATTAAATCTGCTGATGACTGATTGTATAACATTAAACATCACCGTATTCACATTCAGTTGTACAGTTCAAATGCTTTTAAACTTTCGCTTAAAAGGAGTTCATGAATAATTCAGCCATTGTCCTAAGTGACTAATGATCTACTTGATGTGATGGAAAAAAAACTAAAAAATTGTATTTTGGTCAAGCAATTGGAAGTTGAGGAGGGAGAAGATGAAGTGGTTTCACATTTGGGAAGGACATTGGTGGACACTATGGTGCACCAGCAACTAGGGAAAACGCCCACACTAGTGTTTTGACATAATTTACAAAAGTATCTCCACCCACACTAAAATGACCAAAAACACATATGACTTTCCTGTAATGAGTAGGATTCAATCAGGGAGGGACCACCTAATATTCACAAACCAATCAGAGCGCGAATGGAGTCTGTATTTTCAAAACTTTCCATTTTCACCCATCTACACACCAACACTAAGCCAGTGTTTTCAGGAGAGTGTTTTCAAAAGTCTCTGTTTTCAAGGGTTAAAAATGCTGGGGTAGTGTGCATGAAAAGTGAAAACAGAGACTGTGTTTATAAAAGAAATTGTAGTACTGTGGAATCTGTGGATGTAGCCTTAGTAAAAACTAACAGTGCTGTTATTTGGGGTTTTCAAACACTTTTGTATATTATTGCAAATTAACTGTAGTGAAATTAACAAGATGTGTAATGGAAAACCTGTAATTTTTAGTCTAAATAATGGCACCTCTTCAATGGGGGGGGCAGCTGGAAAAAATTATTTGGTTAGAACCCAAGAAAATGTACACCTGTCTGCTGTGGTAAGATGCATGTACCTTGATTACTTTTTTTTTTTTTTTTTTTACAAGAAAAGCATTAGAAATAGAATCTCTTTGACAATTTTGGAATTATAACGGTACCAAATAAATAAAAATAAATTTTTTGAATACTTGGAGGGAGGAGAGCCAACTCATAACTATGCCCAAAATACAAGGGCAATCGCACAGTACTGGGTTGCCAATGATTCAAGGTATGCATTCAAGGGTTAAGAGGAACATAAAAGATTATTGGACCAGCAAGCATGAGTATTGACTGATATTTAAGGTTGTGTTATCAGTATCATATCGAAGATGGAAAAAGTGGTATTGAGCCATCCCTACTATATATTAATGCTTAATCCCAAAATAAGATACAATTAAACCCATCTATGGGACATGATCTATAATTTGTGATGTTTTCAATTTCTTCATTCACTTAATATTTCAAGAGACAGAAGGGCAGGTTTATGGTTGCTAATCCTTTCTTCCAGCCTTTCCTTTATTCCATTTGTCTCTTCTCAGCTGAGGCAGGGCTTCATAAATCTGACATCTCCTCAATGGGTCTTCCTCTCCACCCTCATGGGGGAATGAGTTTGACAACGAATGTGCACCCCAGCTCAGCGGTGTGGACGAGCTTTGTAGGGAAGAGTGTTTACTTCAAGTGTGGACAAGGGTCAATAAAACACTGAAGCATATGACACAGCCCCCTTAAAAAAGTACCATGTAGCTCAATCGAAAGCTGATACTCATAAATGCCAGCCGCTGACTGCCCTTGACCACAGTGTGGTGCTAGCACAGAAGAATGAGAAATGGTCCATTGCCATTTCCTCATGGTCTCAGCACAGAGGAATGGATGTAGGGATTAGGGAATTTACCGCCCAAGGAAACAAGACAAGGCACTGTAATTGAGACAGTGTCATATTTTAATATGCAGTTAATTCTCACAACAGATTACAGTAATACGGTGTAAAATTGGTGAAGAGCTGAAGCTTTATCAGAAGTGTTTTGATGATAGTTTGGTTCTGAGTGTGAGCTGTGTTAGACATTCATAATGGGATACATCTTGTGGGCTGGAGTAAGCTCAAGTGGAAGCCTGGTAAGTTACACGCTACAGCAGTTCACAGGGGTGGTTCAGTCTAAAATCTAATGTTTTGTTCTGCAGTTCACCTTCTATTAGTGCTGTTTTGGACCACTCTATAGTGTCCTCACGGACCGCTCTTCCCATTTTGAGTCTGAAAACAATGTTCAAACATGAGTATAACCACGCATGCAATCCTGTCTGCAAGGAAGTCCTTACCTATCTGAACAGTTCATTAAGACCTCAGTACACAGAAAAAGCCAAAAGCGGTTAAGCTTTATGTTTTTTTCTTTCTCTTTGACAAATACATTTATCATCAAAATTACAATCATAGCGTGCAATTTAACTGAACTTGGACCGAAATCCAGATTTCAGCCTTAGTCTAATTTTCTATGACACCTTCAGAACAGAAAGAAACCTTCCAAAACACTCACAAGCATCTGATGAGAGGCAAGACCCCCAGAATAAACATTGATGTCACTGTCACTGCTGCATGTCACCTTCTATTTGTACTTTGGTGCAGAAATAATGATGTACTACAGTGACAAGACCAGCGACATTCGCTTGTCCAAACATTTTCCATGACAAGTTCTGCAGCGGTGTTGGGTATGGTGGCCCTCGAGCCACATGATCTCTGCCCTGTGACCAGGATTACTGGGACTCTTCCAGTTTGCTGCAGAGTTGTGCTAGGGGCAATCAAAATGTTGAATAGTTCATCAGTGTTTGTTAGCTACTCTGAGTGAGACTAAGCATAAAACAAAACAGGATTAACTGGCCAACAAAATAAAACCATTATACTCCAATATAAAATAGAATAAATAAAATAAAAATATCTGTTAAGTACATATTATCTTTAAGTTTTTCCAGGACATGCAAGGCAAAGTGTAGTTCTGCTGTCTGCTTCAAAAACTGCTAGATCAATGCAATGCATAGATTATGCTCGGTAACATCTAATTTTACAACAACTAATCAGCCTAACAATGGTGAAATAAAATAACTTCAGTTACCTACTTTTTTCCTTTCACTTTTGACTATCTACACCACATACCTTCAGACTTTACACTTTGGCCAGAAGAGACAATGTCTTTCAAGAACAGAAGAAAATAAAAAAAATAGTTTATAAAGGGATAAACATATGCAAAACTCTATATATAGATATATACACATGTGACTGACTGGCACTGCTTCACCATCTTAATTTGCTGTCTCCTTCATGGGCAAAAACAGAGAGATGTGGGGAGACTGACTGTGTGCATGGAACATCCAAGAGAAAAGGAAAAAAGAGCCACTGTTCCGGTCCTTTCTGCATTTGCAGTTCGAGCTTGAGATGTACATCTCATGCAAAGCCCCTACAGTGATGCCACACCTGGAAAAGCCAGCCCTCATCCTGATCACCCATGGACTCAGAGATAAGCCATAAGGACCGCAGTCTCCCAAATTGCCTCTGGCCAAGTTCACCCACATCAGATTTGCAATTAAATAAAAAAAAAAAAAGAAACAAAAATATATAATATAAACAAAAGTATAAAGTCAATAATTAATCTGTGCAGATACCCTTCCGTGGATATGGCAGCTGGGAGCTGCTCGTGACACAAGCTGAACAGGTGCATGTTTCCATAGCAGTGTGTGGATTAGGTCTCAACGCCTTGTGTCCCCACGTCACCTCCACAGGTGCTTAAGGAGCCGGCCTGGCTGTCCGTGTGGCTGAGTCTGCCTGCAGCTCTCCTGTGCTGGGTTGTTGCTTGTGCTCTAGGAAGTAAATCCCAAGAAGCAGATGGACCCCACAGCTGACTGGAGTTCAATGTGGTCCTTTGTGTCTTTGACATGTCATTTGCATGCCAGTGCATATATATATATTTTTTTGGCAGATATTGGTAACATTCATGAGGGCTGAACCTCCTGGGTTAATAGAAGGGCTGGGGCAGACCCATGGACAGAGAAAGGAAATGGCACGTGCTGCCTGACCTTCTTTCTGTAGCTGAGGAGGAAGGAGTTAGAATTAGGAATTCAGGGCTCTCTGTGATGGTGGAGGCTCCTTTCGGGCCAACACCAGTATGGCACACTGTGTGTGTGTGGGGGGGGGGGCTGCCACATTCAGAAAAATCCAGAAGTCCAACAGGAAAGAAAGCTGCTCCAGGGCTGGCCCAGAGAACCCTTCCTGTTCCTCTTTGTTTTTATAAAGCAGCTAAAATGCCACACTTGCCTTGTTCAGATGGGGTGCACAATTAAAGTGTGGTCATGAGACACGAGCATGCCCAAGGCAACAACTAGGACAGTGAAACACGACAGAGGGTGGCAGTGGGATAGGGGAGGGGCAGACAGACAGGTGTTAGGCAGTGGAAATAACAGCAGAAAGACAGGTACCGAGCAGCAGGGATAAAAGCAGATGGACAGATGAAAGGCAGAGGGAATAACAGCAGACAGGTGCTTTGCAGGGGGAAAGACAGTTGCTGAGCAGCAGGTATAATAGGAAACAGGCAAGTGCCAGGTAGTAAATATAAGAGGGGACAGACAGATTACAGGCAGCATGTATAACAGGAGACAGACAGGCTCCAGACAGCGTGTATAACAGCAGACAGACAGGCACAGGGCAGCATGTATAACAGGAGACAGATGGGCTCCTGACAGCGTGTATAACAGGAGACAGACAGGCTCCAGGCAGCATGTATGACAGGAGACAGACAGGCTCCAGGCAGCATGTATGACAGGAGACAGACAGGCTCCAGCCAGTGTGTATAACAGGAGACAGACAGGCTCCAGACAGCGTGTATAACAGGAGACAGACAGGCTCCAGACAGCGTGTATAACAGGAGACAGACAGTCGCCGGGCAGCATGTATAACAGGAGACAGACAGGCGCCGGGCAGCATGTATAACAGGAGACAGACAGGCACCGGGCAGCATGTATGACAGGAGACAGACAGGCACCGGGCAGCGTGTATGACAGGAGACAGACAGGCACCGGGCAGCATGTATGACAGGAGACAGACAGGCACCGGGCAGCATGTATGACAGGAGACAGACAGGCACCGGGCAGCGTGTATAACAGGAGACAGGCAGGCACCGGGCAGCGTGTATAACAGGAGATAGGCAGGCTCCGGACAGTGTGTATAACAGCATTTCCATGTGTCACTGGCTTTGCTTCTCATTTTCCACATATTACTTCTTGCTTGTTGTTTTGCTTGTTGCCATTATTGTGGTTTCAATTTTTATTCTTCTTGCACTTTAGTGTAATGCATTGCAAATATTTACATTTAGACTGTTACTGTTATTATTATTATTATTATTATTATTATTATGGTGGTTATTACTATTATTGATTTTGTGACGCGTGTTCGTTTGTCCTGTTACTGTGGCAGCTCAGGGACGGGCCTCTTCTGCTTCAAGGTGTCAATGAGGGACAGCACACCCCTCTTGACGCTGCTGGACACCCGCCGGGTGACAGAGTCTGAGGGCGGAGAAGCAGAGCAGGCCTTCTGAGAGGGCGGCCGGGCCACCAAGCACTTCTGGTACCGCAGCTGTGGGCAGGGAAACAGTCAGAACTCATACTGAACTGGCTGACAATAACACCATCTTTCTGCTGAGGTGGAACCGCAATGGCCCAACATTCTACTAGCAAGATGTGTGAGCTTCTAATAACCCAGAGGCTCGAGGCTGGCAAAGACCCCTTGGAAGGACAGGCCTGTGAGCAAGACGTGTCCATGTAGATGGGCACTTTCATAAGAGTACCAGAACTGATATAGCAAGTACACGTCATGAAAGGTTGAAGCCTTTAGCACTGACATATGCTGGAATGTTAGACATGAATTGGCCGCTGGCAGGCTGTCACCACCAGGTGTCTTCCGGGAACCCAGCAGAACAGCATTTGGCTTTCCAACTGGAACAGCGGATGGGCATCTCTTACCATACATGCCGCCTGGACGGCCTCTGACACACTCCCCGCATTGGGCTCGCACCAGAACATGTGGCACTCGAAGTGCTGGTTCCCCGAGTCCATGATGAAGGCGAAGGTATGCACATCATGGCCCACACCCATGAAGGACAGGAAGCGCACCCGGCATTCCACCAGGACCTCCTCTTCCTCTTCCTGTTTGGACCGTATGGGCAGCAGGGATACATGTGCATTAGCATCTTCAGCACCAATGTGGCATAAGGGACTACTCATATGTCATGTTCGCATGTGTTTTTTTACTACCTGGTGTGCTGAGATATGAATAAATTACTATCAAAGACCAATCTGGTTAGTATAACTGGTCAAAGGCCCAATTGCTATTTTCTGTACAACATGTTAAAATTACTTCCAACACACACAAAGGTCCAACAGTCTCAGTTGGTCAGCAAATCTGCATTTTCATCATTTTAATGACATTGCTGACTTTAAATGAATAATTTTTTTCTGTGTTGTATAATACGTCCAGGAACTCCTTCCGGTATAGTACCAGATCTGAGATCCATTAAAAAGTCTGAAGCCACCGCGGCATATAAAGAACAGTGACAAATGCTATGAGGGTTTTGCGTTAAGTGGCACTGTGAGCTGCCCTGTTATTCCATGATGAAGCACAGACAGGAAGCTGGGTGAGTGTTACACGAGCCGCTATCTGGGAGATCAACACAGGCTATGGTGGGCTTTCAGAAACTCGCAGGAGACAGGGCTGGCAAGCACACTTGCCTTCTCTTTAATGACGGTGACAGTGGCATCGGCCACGTTCAGCATGACAGGCATCCAGTCATCTTTTGCTGAAGAGGCCATGAGTCCATCGATGGCCCCATTGAGGATATCCATTCCTGTGGGGGTGATTTTTGGATCAGTAATGTCATAGAGCTGTACAGGTTTGTAGCAGAGACACACGGACCCACACACCACAGTGTGACAGAAGCTGAGAGGAGTGCGTCACCTTACTGTCCCAGAAAGTAACTGGGATGAAGGACCGAGAACCAGCATGCAGCGGCAGGACAGGGCGGGGCTTACCAATCGGTCTAGACACAGGCAGCATACCCAGGTACAGCACATGGAACTTCTGTACCAGCTCTGTCTTTGGGGTGGGAAACTCTGCTGAAGAAAGAGGCATCAGAGGTGTAATTTACTGACACACACGCTCACGCTCTGCCCAGCTCCTGCCCTCACCAAAGCTCACAAATTGGTAGACTACATACAGTATATACACAGGATCTCCATGCCGAGACCAAGGTGTGGGGATATAAAAAAACGAAAAGAGCAAAGAGCGGTAATTGTTGTAACTGCTGACTCAATGTTACTCAGTGGCCACAGGGGCAGATCCAGCTGTACTGGACAGAGAAAATCCGCAACCTCCCTTTTATACTCTGCGGGATATATGGGACATTATCGTTATTGTTACTATGTGGGGATTTATATTACAGATGATATTAGCAGTTTAGTTGTGGAGAGCATACAGATTGTAGTTTAATGGTACTTTGCCAGCAGAAATCAGAATTAATTTACACATCATTTAAATACACCATTGCAGTTTTTAATATTAACAATTCAGATCGCCTCTTGAGACATTCTTAGAGTACAATAGAAAATAGAAAAAAGTGTGAAGAGCATCAGGCATTGCCAAAATGTCACAGGAGGTATGTGTGTTTCTGATGAAACTATCAAACCCACCCACCCACCCCCAGTCACAGTCCTGCCTTCACTTTCCGCCTGATGGTATGTGTTTACCTACAGTGGAATGGGGGGTGACGTCCCTGCCGAGATCCTACCTTGCAGAGGGACATCGGAGCCCGCCTGCATCCTGTCCTGGGCTGAGCTGCCTGCCCCCGCTTTGGCGTTCTTGCGCTCGGCCATAATCTGTACAGTGTTTTGGGAAACACATGGTGGGGGTTAAATGAAGTCTAAGGTCCTGGAGGGCGCTCTCCTGCATTTGAGCCATGTCACAGAATTGCGATGACAGCCCCTGGCTGCATGAGACTTGCCCAAATCTATGTGCAAACCCTGCATGTAAAGTACATGCAGTCAAAGAGACACAGGCCACACCCTGGCTGCAAAAAGTCAGTTCACTCAAAGTGTCATCCCTGAAGGATTAAGGGAGCTGAAGAATGGCATCACAGCTTTTTAAATTTTCAGGCACTGACACTGTGAGATACTAGGACATCTGACACTAGGAGGACCTTCACCATGAATGAAACATGAGGGATCTTCCCAACGACAAAGTTAAACAGTGCCCCGATCCATCTGGCTGGACCCCCGGAGACAGACCCCCTTGATGGAGTAAGGAACAGCATGTACTCGTGTACCTTGGAGCAGATTTCGTGAAGACTGGTGGCAATTGCCTTGGCTGGAGTGTCACATCGGAACACATGACATTTTAGTATCCGGGTGTCTCTGTCTCTGGCTACGTAGGCAAAATCCCTGGAAGATGAAGCAGAAGAGACTGGTCTGAACCTGAAAATATATGGTCTCCATTTTGATTCTTTGGAAAATTTTACTTGAAACTGTCATAATATCGGGGGAACTTATTAATGGATGGATGGCTGAACAAGTGAAATAATAGAAATATAATACTGGACAACAGGTGGGTGGATGGATGGATGGATGGATGGACTGATTAACTGGTAGAAAGATAATACTGTACTAGCGGCAAGTAAGCCTAAGTCTTGCTTTCATTGGGAATGACAGATGACCTGGAGATGAGGATGAGCTTGTGCAAACCCTCATTGTCGATATAATTGAAACAATGGGCAGAGGAGTTCACAGTGAGGGTCATTTTCCCTCCGTCCTGTAAACCACCAGACAGACAGACCCTAGTGCATAGTGGGAAACTGGATCCATTTCCTCATGTGAGCGATTCCGATGCCTGGTAACACAGCTGTGATGTCATTGGGTTTTCACAAAGCAGAGGTGGTTCCACGAATCATGTGTGATCTCCGAATAATGGATTCCTGCCCCACAGTGCCACAGATCATGAACAAACAATGCCATGAAACACACTCTTCTGAGCCCCAAAATGCTCCCCAACGTGTTGCAGACAGGAGACAGGCACAGAGCTGTGCCAGGATGCCCTATTATGCAAGCATAGTAGAAAAACCACAGCATCGGCAGCCAGGTGAGGAGTGATACCATAGGGTCTGAATCCGCAGAACAGCCCCAGGAGCCTCATCCAACACGCCCGGCAGTTCAACCCCACGCAAACACTGGCTGAGCGCTGCCCTGGCAACCATTACCGGGGACAAGACAGCGGGTGGGAGCTTTGAAGGGGGGGACAACATAGCACATGCAAAGATGGACGTGACATAAAATGAGGCAGTGATGTCATGAGCAAAGTAATGTGTAAAGATAAAAGAATCATTACCTCTCTCTGAGTCCAGGAAGGCAGAGGATAAGACAAGAGGAAACAGGAGTTAGCAGGACACCCATTGCTGCAGAAGGTGGCTCCTGAGACAGCAGAAAAGCATAGTGGCAGGCAGCCCCACCCCCCTGAAGGGGGTCTGCACAGCTGGGCCTACCATCTGTGATTGATTAGCATAGATTTACTTTAACACAGAAGCAGCTTCCATGCTCGGAGTGGGATGTGCAAATGAAAGGGATGTTCAAGGTTAACTGCAAAATGTGCAGCTCATCTCCAAAAAATTAGCAAAGGTGGAGATGCAGCCGACCATGGAGACAGCAGACAGAGCGGAGACGGGGCTGTATCAGACAGGGCTCAATCCCTGATATCACCCATGTCATTTAGAGGGTTGGCAATAAGTTTTCCTTCCCGATGTGATCCTCTCTAGTGACCAAGCCCCCGAGGGGAGGGGATTCTCCCCTTGTGCTGGTGTAATGAGCCTCCTAGCTTCGGGGGCTCATAGCTGGCACGAAAGGATGGCAGACGGCTGGTGGGGTTGTAGCACCTGCATTCTTCATTAGCTCACTTCTCCACCACCCTCTCCACAGACCTTGACCTTGTATCTGGGATGACAGTTGCCTTTGTCACAGCAACTGACAGCACACTGAAAAGCCCCCATTTTCACAAGCTACTGTTTTATTGTTTTTCTTTTTAATTCAAATCAAAGCTCCAAAAGCCATTCCAACAATCCTGAATGGTGTCTCAGAGTCATTTTATAAATGGCTTTTTAGTTGCTAATTAATTGGAGCTCTAACCAATAACTGACAGACCTGAAAGCTGAGTAGATGTGTGCATTTGTCACTGGAGCAGATATGCCAAAAGTAAAACCATTAAACTACATTTATGGCCCCAAAGGGCTGGCTGGCTTGGGCCGGGCCAATTCCACAGGCATGAAGTGGAGGCGCTGACGCCCACAATATGCTGGAAGCAGTGCTAGCGCCTGTGTAATATTACCTCATATCGTCGCTAGGAGTCACCCCCGTGTCACCGGGTTATAATGCTAGTGCTTGGCTAATATTACCTCATACGTATCACTGTTAGTGGCCGCCCCGCCCTATGTCACTTGCTATCAGTGCTAGCGCTTGACTAATATTCCTTCATATTGCTACTACAGGCTGCCCCGTGTCACTGGCTATGAGTGCTTGGCCTGGCTAATTTTACCTCGGATCGCTAACAATGGTTGCCTGGTGTCACTGGAAATAAATACTAGTGCCTGGGTAATATTCCCTCATATTGCACCTAATGACCACCCTGTATCACTGGCTATCAGGGTTAGCGCCTGGCTAACATTACCTCGTATTGCTGCTACAGGCTACCCCATGTCACTGGCTGTGAGTGCTAGGGGCCTGGCTAATATTACCTTATATTGGCAACAGTGGCTATCATATGTCATTGGCTATGAGCGCTAGCACCTGGTTAGCATTACCTCCTAAGCCCATTTACTTTGCAGAAGAATGTTCAGCCACACTTGTGTGTATGTAAAAGTGTGCACACACAGAGCTATGAGTTTGAGTTCATTTTAGTGCAGCCAGTGGGGGGACACACAGCCTCAGGATTATAGCCTCTCTTCCATTTCCAAGCTGATTTCTCACCAGAGGCACTTCCTAAGGATCATGCTGCATTTGAGCAGATGACAAAATGAAAGACAAAACCATTTATTATTTGCAAGTCTACAGGGTCTATGAACAAAACAGTCAAATCCTTAAACAAAGCTGCACGTCAATACATGCAACTGATACCTTTGCCAAGCTCCCAGGGATAAGAACTGCTTTATAGGCAGAAAAAAGAGATCAAATTGCTGCTCTAAAATGTATACATCCATTCATCCATGGGCTGATGCTGCTTATCACAACAGGTACAGGTATATCCCACAATACACTGGGCCAGAAACACCAGTCCATCTGTTCATTTAGGTTGAAAGAGAAGCCTGCAAAATGCTAATGAGTGAAGACTAAGGTAATCATTTTCAGGTTAATGTGCGTGCTTGTATTATTAAGAAAAAAATCATGAATAAACATAAAAAAATAAGCAGTTGACATGTTCCCTGGATCGAGGTATGACTCGACATGAGGCTGCTCACAGCAGGCATTTATCTAAGGACTGCTCAAGACTGAAGGCAATTCAGCACAGTGAGGGCACATGGCCACAAGGGGTCAACAGCAGCTGCAGCCTTTCCTAGAGGAGTGGTCTTTTATCAGGTGTGCAAAAAACCTATGAAAATACTTCTGTGGCCATCTCTGAGTGTGTGTTTTAGTGCCAATGTGTAAACGTGTGAGCTCTTCTTGTTTGTCTCCTACAATCAGCTCACTGTGACGAGGCTGCTGTACTTCACCCGTGTGTGTGAAAATCCCACATACTGCGTTCAGCCAAAGCTATCTCTGCTGCCCGCCACACAAACGTTGTGTGTGATAAGAAACAAAAAGCATCCCAACTGCTCTAGAACGGTCACCTGCACACTACCTGACTGCTTGAGAATGGTCAGCCGCTGCATAACCCAACTGCCCTGGACTGGTCAACCACACCATAACCCAACTATTTAGGAATGGTCACCCATTCCATAACCTGACTGTTTAGGAACAATCTTCCATTCCATAACCTGACTGCTTGGGAATGGTTACCCACTCCATAGCACAACTGCTCTAGAATGGTCACCTGCACCATAACAAGACTACTTACGAACAGTCACTCACACCATTACCCAACTGCTCGGGAACGGGCAACTACTCCATAACCTGACTGTTCGGGAACGGTCACCTGCTCAATGACCTGACTGCTCGGGAATGGTCACCCACTCCCAACTGCTTGGGAACGGTCACCTGCTCCATAAACCAGCTGCTTGGGAATGAACACTTGCTCCAGAACCCGACTGCTCGAGAATGAACACCTGCTCCATAAACCGGCAGCTCAGGAACAGTCACCTGCTGTACAACCTGGCTGCTCTGGAACGGTCAACCACTTCATAACCCAACTTCTCTGTAACCATCTCCCACTCTATAACCCAACTGTTCTGGAACAGTCACCCACTCCAAAATCTGACTGCCTGAGAATGGTCAACTGCTCCATAACCCAACTGCTTGGGAATGGTCCCCTGCTCCATAACCCGACTACTCTGGAATGGTCACCCGCTTCATAAACCAGCTGCTTAGGAACTAACCCCTGCTTCAGAACCTGACTGCTTGGGAATGGACACCAGCTCCATCAACCAGCTGCTCTAGAATGGTCACCTGGTTCATAACCCAACCTCTCTATAACAGTCACCCGCTCCATAACCCGACCGCTCTGGAACAATCACCCGCTCCATAACCCAACTGGAATGGTAACCTCCAAAAAACCAGCTGTCTTTGTGAGCTCAAGAATAACAATTATTTGCTTGTCACGTTGTGTTACAAGATTTAATGGATAAAGCCTATGTGTCAAAATGTTAAGTATGGCTAGAAGAAAGTACATCTCTAAAGAGATGGAGCTTCTGAAGGACATCAGCTGTAAAGCTGATAGAAAACCATAGCAAAACAAGACAAAGGAGGGCAGGTGCACAGTACCTTGAAGCATTTCTTCAGCACCAGCTGAGCTGACAGGGTGAGAGACGGGAGCAGTCCCCATCACATTGTCAGAGGTTGGCTCAGGCTGAGTGGTGCTATGCTAATGCTACAACATGCTAAAGGTGACAGTTATGGGGGCGGGACCTGGCAGGGGGGCAGAGAGAGCAGACTGTGAGGGGATCACCGAGAAGAATGCTGGCAACAAAAGGTTGAGGGCCAATGGCAGAGCAGGGCTGGTGACAGGGCAATAGGCAAAGAGATGGAGCAAACGACAGGGCCAGTTTGTCATACAGGGTGACTTTGGTGGAGGGTAGTGTAGGGCAGCAGGAGGCTGACTAAGATTCAGACACGAGGCTTAGTCCTCTGGTTTCACACCGCAAAAAGACAGCACACACACAGAGAGGGTGAAAGGCACAGAGCCAGGCACTGACCGGCACGCATGCCCAGCCACAGACGCCTGGCACAGACACACGTGTGGAAATGGCCCCACGCAATGCTGTCAGCTGAGACACCGTACTGACTATTCACTTATTCGAAGAGCAACTGCCTGCTATTTCATACAGTCTCACCTCAATCCAATCGCGACTGATTTTTACCAGCAAATGTTGATTTTTTGAGGAGTTTAGATTAAGAACACTCGTGACAGAGATCGCGGTTCTGCACGGCAAATGCTACGGTCCTGCAATGTCCTGGTGCATGAGACCTAAATGAATTAAAACATTCAGCAGTAAGGTTCATCTATAAATGCCGTCACCAAAGAAGACCACACGCACTCTCCGCAAACCGCTCGCTGTCAGGATCACATAAAAAACCTGCTGAATCCACACACAAGGGGACGGCGGCTTTGTTCAGGAGTCCATCAACCGCAGCAAACAGAAAGCTCACAGAACCATGGCACCTTTTCCTCAGAGCTCTCTGGCAATGGGATGGAGCAGCATGCTGTCTGTTCAGCTGACAGTGGTACAGAGAGGCAGTCTCACGCTATGCTGGGTGCTCAGAAGAAGCCTCCTCAAATGGCCCCCAGCAGCGGGTGACGGCAGTCGTGTGGCGAGGGGTACTCACTGTGCAGAACAAGGTCCTGTGCCTCCCTTTAGCTGCTCCTCCCCTTGAGATGAGCTTCTCTGCCACCCTCGTGTGGCTTCCCCTTTCTCCCCCCTTGCCTGGCCTCTCTCTCCTCCCCACCCCCCTTTTCCCCAGTCTCAAATCTGCCCCGTCCCTGGCCTTGAGTGCTCCACACATTTGCCTCTGCAGAGAGAGGGAAGGAAAGTGCAGCCGACAGACGATGGAGGAGGCAGAGCAGAGAATGGAGGGAGAGCAGGAGACAGAGGAAGGGAAAAAAGAGAGAGACTCGGGGGGGAGAGAGAGTGACACAGAGAGGGAAAAAGAGAAAACGAGGAAGAGAAGGCAGCAGAGCAAGACAGCATAAGAGGTAGTGTGAAGGTCTTTAAGAAATATGTGTCCACAGCCAAACACAATGACAGGCAGATAGGTAAATTCTCTCTCTCTCTCACACACACACACACACACACACACACACACACACACACACACACACACACACACACACACAC
>JAACJT020000042.1:1307858-1361264 GCA_009936485.2 Gymnarchus niloticus | reverse complement strand
AGGAGACAGAGTGCTGTCCTCAAGAGCCAGGACGGACGGACGGACACACACACACACACACACACACACACACACACCAAGCTGAGAGCTGAACAGCCTGCTTTGCTGGCAACCATGTGAATGAGACGAATATTAATGACCCTGCTGCCATTTCCTGGACACTTCCCTGACACGGCCACCATGGGACTGCCACGCAAAAGAAAAGGCCACCCTCACTATGCACAGAAGGCAGTGGTGAGGGAGATGCATGGCTACCGGCCGTCCATCCAACACCACAGACCCAGAAAACGTCTGACAAGTGACTACCTGACCCTCACCTGCAGTGGAACAGCTGGCTACGGCTTGTGACCTGTCTTCCTTTTCTGAAGTGTGCAGTAGGGCCGCCCTGTCTTTCTGACCTATACCAAAAACCCTAACCGGTGGTGTACCTCTAGCTCTGCCTGTCCCAGCCTGGCACGCTCAGCCACATTCTGCAGATCAGCGTTATACCCCCCACCCCTCCCCCGTTTCTCCGGAGTATTTATAGCTCTGGTATCTGAGGTCTGCCAAATAACTTGTGCAACGGTTCAAAACCATACATGAAGAGTGCAACATTTCCACATTTTTGTAAGCATTTCTTCCTGGTGGTACATCCCTTGGTGTCCGTAGTGTTCCTCCATTCCCATTAGAATTGCCTCCCAGTAGTATGTTCCATCATCCCATACAAATTCCATCTCAATGGTATGTTCTAGCGTTCCCATAAGGATTCCCTCCTGATGGTACATTCCAACCTGCCATAAGACTTCCATCCCAATGTACTGTATGTTCCAGTGCCAACAAAAATGCCTTAATGCATGATTTAATATGTGATCTCACTGAAAATGATTTGAGATAAAGTACAAATGAGTGAGTCTGGTGGTGGGAATCAATCAATAGGAAAACCTTGTGAGGGTGAGATAAAGACATGGCTGGCAGACGAGCCTGAACCCTGAAGACCTGACATGATGCTAGGAGGCATGAATGAGGAGTGTTGCACAGGCTAGCACAGCTCACACTATTCATATCACTCATATCAGTCATTGTGTTAGAGTCTCTTGAGCAGCACTGTTCCGAAAAACGGGCTCCGAGCTTTTAAGTCTCCGTGGCAGAAGGAGCTCTGCTATTTTTCACGAAACCAGAGGCTCTTAAAAAACTGGATTGGCACTAATGGAGCCTGCTGGCCAAGTCCACAGCTTCCTAGAGAGGCATGTGCGAGAGGCCCAGCCTTGGCCCAATGAAACGAAGAGGCCCTAACCATCAACGGGACTGGTGTGATTCAGCCTGAGCCAGTTTAGATTCCTTCATATCCTGCTCAGCATTCCAAGGAAATGACACAAATCACAAGAAAGCAGCAGCTGCATCATTAGGTCTGGGTGAGCCCTGAAATGAGACAGGCCAGGAACGAGAGCTCGGGGAAAGGACCGGGAAGAGGTAACATCAGCTCCCCAAACAGATCCTCTCTCCCGGCTCGCTGAATTGAGACCCACTGGACTTGCAGGCAACGGGAGGAGGACTCTGGCAGCGCTAATGAGCAGTTTTTTCCGCCATGAGCATTTCCCCTCCAAGGATGTATCCATTCACCCTGCAGGATGAACAATCACAGGAATGCATTCATAATGCCTGTTTGTTGCAACATCCTGAGTCAACCATTTATGTGACAGGAATTCCTGCTCAATGCTGTCTGCTATTGGGAGGGGGGCATGGATGTCAGAGCCTTGCTCTACTTCAGAGCACTGTTAGAAGCGGGGGGGTTATGGGGGGTGCTTGGGGACTGCCAACAGCAAGGTCAGCACTTCTCATGCACTTCTTGCCCCCCCATCTGTTTGCATAGTCAGTGCCCTGGCCATCAAGTGACTTTACCTGAGAAAAGCCAGGTGTGTGATAATGATCAATCTGCTACAAGACACGTCACTTCAAATGGGACACTCTGCTTCAGGATGCAGCATCCTTCAACCACATGACACTCCAACCAGGGAAGGAGGGTTTGTGAAACTACCTAGCCACCGTTAACTAACCACCTTAAGTGAAATTTAAGGTGATGTTGATAGCTAAATGGATAATCATTTCAATTAAAATGCAGAGTCTCATTTTAGAAATCAATTGGTAAAACTCTGAAGTCGGGATATTTATTTGCTGTCCTGATGTTTGTCTGCTGCTCTGCCAGGCTAATGTAGAACTCGCCTGAAAGCAGACACTCCCATTCCTGCCAGATTCAAGCCTAGTGCATGCATTCCCCACATAGATGAATGTAAGGAATGCAAAGGTGTTGCAGCACAAGGCCTGGAGACAAGCAGGAAACATAAATCTCCAAAGCAGTCATTCCCTGCTCCGACATGTGGAAATGTCAGAATATTTTTACATATATTCATGAATAACGGGGGGTCGAAGGTTCACACTTGAAATCTGACACCTAGAGTACACAGCCTTTCAGAAATGTTATTGTTTGGGGGGAGAGGGGAACAAAAAAACAAAAAAAAAAAAAAACAAAAAAAAAAACAAAATGAAATTCAAAATTCCGGAATATGTTGAGGGGAGAGGCTTGAGATAGCAGCTCTCAGTACCAAAGGACAAGGAACTCGCACCTCAGCCTCAGTGGAGGTCATCGTGTTTTTAAAAGCCATACCTTCATTCCTGCTGACGCTCAGATCCTAGGCACCATCGTTTACGCTCCACAGCAAGCAGCATCCCTTTTGTCATCTCACACACCAAGCCACCCCAACACACTCTCCCCCTGCCAGAGAGAGAACCTGAGCAAAAAAGATCCGATTCTAACCCCCCCCCCCAAAGCCTTTCAACGGCCTTTCAATGACATCACCACATAACAGCTCATCAGCAGGAGTCAGGACTCTCTATGACAGGAACAGCCCCACCCCTGCAAGATCACACCTGCCTCCTGCAACACAGAGAACCCCAGGATACTCTTCTACAGGCTCCCCTGAAGGCATATGCCCCACCCCCGCACTCTCCTACAGGCTCCCCTGAAGGCATATGCCCCACCCCTGCGTCCTCTCTCACACCACTTTGGAATCAGGAGACCCAACAAGCTGCTGCAAAATGATGGCAGCAACACCCTGATGCAATGCAATGGCGACTTTGTCAATACCGTTTAATTGCATCATATGGAGGCGGGAACAAAACACTAAATGGAATGATGGCAGATCAGGGAAAGTGAAAACTTTTCAGATCACATCATCCTGGAAACAGATACATGATGACCACAAGGCTGACATCAGGGAACAGTGCCTATTGCCTCATCCTCCATAAAGAGAGAGTGGACAAAAAGTTTGTTTCAACACAGGGGGGTAGAGGAGACCTTTTCAGGCTCTCCCAGATGCCCTACGGTCAAGACAAATGGGGGGGGCAAGTTAAAGCAATTGAACATTACTGCTACGTTTGAAACGTTAACTCCAATCATCTGAACCTGCCTGCCAAGCAGTGAACATTCCAAAAAGTCACCCTGGGGAGTAAAGAAATCATCTGATTTCATCTGATACAATCCAAGACAAAGGCAGTCATTTTTTAAATTAGCCAGTCATGACTGGGTATCTCGGCTCCCGTTTTTAAAGACTGACATCTACAAGGTCTTGGCCCTATGCATAGTGCTCTGGGTCATCTTGCATTTAATAAGTTGATTCCCCCCCGACAAGAAGAGATTCCAGGCTGAACCACAGCCTTTTGTCTAGAGTTTCACCCATGGCCAGTTCCATCTGGTATTTACTGTAACCCCAGCAGCCAAGATGTACACACAGTCTTGGTGTCACATGAATGCTGATAACGCATCGCGATATCCTTTGAAATGGAATACCTGCAGCTGGTCTTAAGTTACCTGAACCATAAACAAATCAATATAATGCACATTTTATACTAAGCCTGGCAAGGCTTCCAGCCATCGATTAAATCACATCTCTGCCTCACATCCAGGTACCTGCTAGTTTAATTAGCTGCTGATTTCTCAGTAAATTTGTATGTTTCATCCAACACTGCAGGAAAATATCAATTTGTGTAGAATACCTGCATCTCTAAAATGTAGCCTACATGAACAAAGAAATGCCCCAGAACTGAGAGTGATGTGGTATTTTAGTGACAGCTAGCAACTCTGCCCACTACTCAGCAAGATGATGGCTGGATTTGGAAAACAATGAAGATCCTTAAAGACTCTGCTTCAGTGGTTTCACCTGACATGACTGGGTTTTCATGCCCACCAGGAAAACCACAAAATATAAAAAAAAAAAAAAAACCCTAACCGTAATTCTCACAGCCAGCCCTAAAATAGGGCCCCAATGGATGTGTCTAATTGTCCTCTGTTGCAGTCCGGCAGCCACTTGGCTTGGAGACAGCAAGTTACAATCCACATGTTGTTCCTGTTGGAAGTACGTTAACTAAGTAACAGGAAGGGTCACATGGATAGTAGCTAGGAAAATGGCAGCTTAATGTTTTTTTATTTAAATGCAAAGTGATGCTCCCTATTGTTTACCTAAAGATATTTAAAGTCAAATATCTATCAACACAAATTAAATTAAAGCAATAAGAATGCAACAAGCCATCCATAATTCATAACTGTTTGTCCAGGTCAGAGTCATGGTGAGCCAACTTGGCACAAGGCTGGGGACACCATAGGCTGGATGCTGATCCATCACAGCACACGTACTCACTCACACATACCCACCCACAGATGGGCCTAATCCTAACTATGACAACCCTAACCCTTACCCAGCACCAACCTCAACCATAAGCAGCCCAACTAAGTACAAGACTTTTGACTCTTTTAGTTTTTGATTGCATTCATAGATTTTTTTTGAGTTCTCTCTCGTGAAGACAGGACAAATGTCCCCACAAGGTAAAAATGGCAGGTTTTTATTACCTCCTGGGGACATTTTGTCCTCACAATATAATACAAACATCATACACACACACAATAGGCAATCCAGAGACAACAAATCACCCAAATGCATGTTTTTGGAATTTGGGAAGAAGCCCATACAAATACAAGCAGAACATACAAATTTCACACCCATGGAGTTGAGTCAGGATTCAAACCCATAACTTTGAAGGTGTAAGGCCACAGCACCACCCGCTGCATCAGCATGCCATGGGCTGCAGATTTATTTCAAACCACTGGAATGCAGTATGAAGAAATGTGGATACTTCATTTGTGATATCATTTCTTGGTAGATGTGTCAGCCATTAGGCCTAGTCTGCAGCGTTTTACCATTTTTTCAAACTGGTGCCCCAATCTGCATCTATGAGCCCAGAGGCTGCCACCTGAACCCCCAAGCTCTTGCCATAGCCCCCATCTGCCACACTGGAACAGGGTACAGACAGAGCATTTTGCCCCATCAGAGCTCTCACTGCTATACAGAACCTGAGTTTGCCTGGCCCTCACAATCCCACGAGACAAAGGAATAAAAAAAAAAAAAAATGGTAGAGAAATGTTCACTAGAAGGTGGTTCAGTTTTTACATGCACTTGGATTTCCATTTTCCTGCCTTTGCCATCCTACTTCTAAGGTAGGAGGCCTCTGCTGAGCCATGCCATCGCCCCTGTGACAATCTACAATGGGCAAATCAATGGATGCAGACAAGAGGTATCTCCTGCCATCCCACTCTGGGCCATTAGCCCACACTGTCCACCAGGCCTAAGCCATGGCTGATGGTACAGTGGACAGTTTTTCATAAAATCATTCCAGTTACTGGGAAGAGAAAGCAAAAGTCTTCTTCAACCCAGTCCAAACTGGTCCTTTCACACCTGCTCTAATCTGCATTACTCACAAGCAAATCTACAAAAGAAACAAGAAGGCAGTCCAGCTGCAGGACATACAGCACCAGCAGTTACCATCAAGAAAAGTCACACTTGAAACCCCAGGAAGTTTTTCTGCAAAGCAAAGAGAAATGTTTTGGGAAATTACAGAAATGACAGACAATTACATGACCATTTACAACAGAAGCCACTGTTTTATTGGTTTCAGCTCCGGGGGCCTGCGAAACAAAGGCTAAGCCCAATGTCAATCCCTGCACCAGCAAAGCCTTTGCACCCTGTCGCTAAACGACTGTAAAAGAGGTAAAAAAAATTCTCTTCCACTCTGAGCCCACACGACTTTGACCCAAAGCTGAAGGTTGCATTACCGTCCAACATAACCATACACCATGACAGCCTCTCCACGAGCAAGGCTAACTTAAGTGCCATCACTTGCTTATAACCGTGATGGAACTGGGAGGTGACAGAATGGCTGTCCCTCAGCACACCCCCCCAGTTCAGCAGAAGCGTGCCACTGTCCACAAACAACATTCTACGGGGCAGCCAGGTGCTGTGTTATTAGAAGCCATGACAGCCTATTTTAATTTATGCCTATGTCAGATATCTAATAAGTGTTTACATCACTTTCCACTTGCTTTGGTCAATATATTATCAGTGGTTTTTAAATAAGGTTTTAAATGATTACACTATCACAAATATCCCACTAGCCTAAACATTTAGAAAAGGTTAGAACCTAGTATTTCTGAAACAATATTTTCCATCCTATTACACTACAGAAAATAAGAGAAACAGCTCTCCCTAATCGCCATCGCTGTTTAGTCAGTCACCAGAGCGTTTTAATTTTTTCTATAAGAAAATGCCACAAAATTAAAACAAAAAAATTGAGATTTTCTGGATAGCTTATCCTGCTGTAGTCAGACCAACTCATTAATTAGGCCTATAAGCCAGAATTTTAATTAAAAGACACTGCATCTCTGAATGTTGGGCATTCTTCTCCTGTGAGGCTTCACTGTCTGACCCTTTTTCCACCAATTCAGCATCTAGGCAAATGGAAATGGTTGAACCACAGAAAAGTCACACATTCAAGACTGAATAACATCCTGGTGATGATAAAACACAGAATATCTTTTCTTCCCAAAAGAGGAGGAATCAGTTGAATGTGCTGCTTTAATAATGAGCCATTGCTCTGAAATGAAGGGCACTGGACCGCTCTTAAGAATGAGGCAGGTTCGGAGGTGTGTCTGAGGAGCAGGCTAACGGATTCAACGCTCAGTGTCTCTACAGCTAGCAAGTGTGACATAAGGCGAACTCCAACAGTCTGCACATGTATACTGTATAAACCGACGTTCATTGTCTTGGATCAAGAGGCCTGAGAGAAATGCAGAAAGTCTGAAATAACCGCATACAAGAAAATTAGAGAGAAAGCAAAATACAGAAAATACATTCAGTTGAAAGAAAAACCACGACGCGAATTAGCGCAGGAAACGTTCTAGTGCAAACCGTTTCTTTGTTATGAGGTTATTCGTTCGCCGCCGTCAATGTTACCTTAACGAAAGGAATGCTTTCGCCTTTGATATCGGCACCATTCGGAGCCCAGCGGCGATACGAGCACCGTTCGGAGCCCCCGACATGTCGCAGCGCACCGAGCATCAGCTACCACTGCAGTCTTTACCATCTGCAATAGGAACGTACGGGCTGTCTGTCTCTACACCATCTATAGTGCCTTCCACAAAAATATCTACAGACATAACCTTGTCAGTCTGTCGACAATTCCATAACGTGAAACATATTTTATATGAAAAGAGCGATAAAGCACCGTCCCTGCCACCCTTTCCCTAAGGTGACCGGTGGTCATCACGCCGTGTTTCGCCGCAGCCGCCGTGGACTGAATTCAGCTGATGTGCTTCACGAAGTGCTGCATTCTGACCATCGTTTATGTAGGTCGGCTACAGAAAACGTCCATGTCCATTCTTCAATGGCTGCAGTACAAATAAAGCGATAAAAACCATCCATCCTCCGCAACCTACTGCTCCTCCCGACTTCTGCCAAAGACCGCATGGCGTAAACTACCTAAAATAACACGCAGATCGTTGCATATTCCACAGAAATGCGTCTAAACCTAAGCCAGCATGGCCAAGCGTTAATCCCAGAAAGAGCGCAGCGTCTACATTTGAAAAGAATTCATGGCGAACCACATCACTGACCTACCCGTGTCAGCTTCACCGTGCCTGAATCCTTCTGTCTTTCTCCTGTCTGTCTAGGGAGATGTCACCGAGCTCCGGTCCCGGACCGCTCCGGAACTGAACGCTCCAGTCCCAGCACTAACTACAGGAAACACTTTCCCTGATTCGTCCGAGAGGAACCCTGCTTCAAATGGCTCATATAGCAGATAGACTTTATGGTCGGATTTTGGAGTTCTGAAACATCACTCAGAATTAAGACACTTCGAACGTCGTCACTCGGGCTCTAATTTTGATTTTTTTTCCCACATAAAGTTCAAGTTTCCAGTTCACATTACTGCCATTTAGGTTATTAATAGTAGGTATAAAATTGTAAAAAAGTCATTTCATGTTGCAACGTAAAAATTGCACTATTATTGTTTCGCTCATTTTAAGAATATTTTATATCGAAATTAAAACAGTAAATATCATGTTACTATCATACACTATACATCTTTAATTCTTTCATGGAGCCGTAGGTGAAACAGAATCGCATATTGTAATTTTAATTTTATTTATTTTCCAATGACTGTGTCAGTCGTTATATCGCCAGTGAATCTGAAAGCTGCCGCTTCCAGTTTGTCATCTAAGATTTCACGAAGTATATATTCTATTACACACAAACCTGACCGAGCAAAGTGGTTAGACGATGGATGGATTCTATTAGTTTTAATGACTAGGCTAATGCATGTGTTTTGCATTGTTGCAAAATCTTTAATAATATGCAGAGGACCGAGTAAAAAAAATACCTGCGATGCAGGCATCCATTACTTCAACCCACATGTAGCGTAAATTTCGTTATCTGAAATGTTATACTGGTGACAGATACAACTGCATGACCGAAATCGACTGACTGATTACCGCTGGACTGTGCGTGGTAGCAAGAGAATTGCATCAATCAGACACAGGTGGACGGACAGAGATAAAGAAAGCGGTTGTCAACATCAGACTGGTCACATGACTCTGGTTATGTTATGTAATTGCCTGATAGCAACCAGACCTCCCCAGGCTCCATATGCTGCATCCTCTAACACTTCCTTGCTAGTATACAGGAAGCAATATCTCAAAGACATGCACAAAGTGGCCTAATGTACTAGTTTGGATATAAGTGTAAGATATTCATAGATAAAGTTTATACACAACTAGTACAGTTCCTCGGCAGATAGCACTGTTACCTCACAACTACAGGGTTGCAGGTTTGAATCCTACCTTCCTTCTGTGTGTGTGGAGTTTGCCTGTTCTGCCTGTGTCATGTGGGTTTCCTCTGGCTATTCTGGTTTCCACCTGCAGTTAGGCTAAGTTTTGCCTCTAAAATGCCCATTGTGTATAGCTGTACCCTGGGTTGCCTGGGATAGATTTTGCTCCTATCCCCCTCCATGACCTTGGCCAGGATAATCATTTGGAAAAAGGATGAGAAATGAATGTATGTTATATTCTGCAACTGATGAACACTTCACGGTGAAGTTTTCACTGAAAAAAGAACACATTTTTCATTTATTTTAAAATGCATGTCTTATTTAAAAATTACTATTCTTACTACTTATGGGTGAGCAGAAAGTTAAAGATAAAATGTGGGAAACGTGGAGCAGAAATGAAAACGTAATACAGAATTGTTACAAAAAAAGTCAGAAATCCAAGACAGTTTAGTTTTGGCTTCTTGTTTAATAAACCAAGATATTTTATATCTTAAAATACTGCCTGAGAGACTGAGCTTTAGTGCCATGGAAATGTGAAAAATAATTCTATTGGGGTGTTTGGTCTTAGGGAGGGACTGACTGTCCCAGTGTACCTGCAGCTCGAGCTACATCTCCATGGCAACAATAGCTTGACTCTCAGGTGTATCCTAGGGCATCTTAAGGAAACAGAAAACAGTCACAAGCTGATCTAATAGGATCTAACCCAGGAACAATGAGAAATACAAGGCAGAAGATCAGTTCACTGAAGCAGTAAATGCATGGAAAAAGGGGGAACTCAGCATAGTTTCTGTGGTCCACACCAGCTCCCCCAGCATGGAACAGGGAAGTTTCTTTATTTCACTAGCATATGTGATTCACAGTTGAATTTAATCAAATATTGTTTGATGAGCCTAAATACAAACCAAATAAAGGGGGTCAAATCATACTTTTATTTTGCATTATGTTTCATCAACCTGCCATTGAGATGCCCATAATCAGATGCAGATAATAGATGGCCTTCAGACAAATCGTTTTTAAAAATTATTAGTACATATTGATCTACAAATAGTAAACAAAAAAGAGTATATAATAGCGCTCAATACATATTGTAATAACAATGGACAATTAAAAATTTTGGTAGGATTCTAATGAATTCAGTTTTAATTTTTCTGGATATGTAAATTCATAATTTATGTGTAAAATTATAGCAGGTGCTGGATCTGTGCTCTTTCTCCTCAGTGATTTTTCCACATGCTTTTGATGAGGATTGAATTCTATTGAGAAGTGAGTTAATTTGTAACAACAATTTATCTAAAACATCCAATCAGAAGTGACTTGTTTGTTTTAGGAAAAAAAAAAAACCACATTGAAAACAGGCTTGCTTTTACACAGTTGAGTACATACACTTGTTCCCCCTGCTGTTCGGTTCAGGAAGTAAGGCATTCTCTGAATGAATTGCAAAGGAATGCCATATTTCCACAACAATGCAGAGCGGGTACTAATCTAGTTTAAAAAATTCTATTAATTGCTATATGATGATTGTTAATTGTTGCCCAGCAGGATTTACAAGTATTGATTTATTTAACTATAGCCTAATCAGGCAATTCCTTGGGGTAAATTCACCCAAAATGTATGGATATTTATTGCACAATTTATATAATAAGCTACAGAAGGATGGATGATTAAGTGAAGCACTTTTTACTCACCCTGATAATTCTAGGTGCCAGTATGACAAGTTTTCCCTGAAGCACAGAAAAATTATTAGTATTGTATGTTCAACATTGCATTGTTTCACATTTACAATTCTTATGAAAATGTATTCTTATGTCTTGGGAAATGTAATCCTAAAACTGCTGTAGAAACCTTTCTGAAATACATATGACCCTCATTACATCTATGAATGTGCAACATTTAACTTATCACAGAATGAAATGCCAGAATATAATGTTGATGGTTTGAGAGATAGTTTTTTTTATGGGAAACTCCTGCAAACTCATCAGATTAAGGCAAAATCATACATTTTCAAGCAGGTGACATCTTAAGTGACAGGATCTCCTTTTGTGGGTGGTGTTCACATACTCTTTGCATTTTCTGTGGGTTTCATCTGTGACTGCTGGTTTCCCCCTGAAGGACACAGGCATATATTAGGCTAATTTGTGCTGAAATTGTTCCAGGTGTGTGTGTCCTGTGGCGAACTGGCATCCTAACCAGGGTCTACCACTGGCTTGTGCCTTGTGCCCAAACCCTCTGTGACACCATCCAGATGAAGCGGTTGGAAGATAGATGGATGGAGATCGAATGTCCTTAGCTGTATTTACAGGCTTCAGTGTGTCAGAGTGGCTTTTGTGAAGAAGCTTCATTGGATCTCATGGTAAATGTTGATAATATAATTATGTATAATAATAGTCCCAATATGTTTAATTCCACATTACCTTATGGCAATTTCTCATTTCTATATCAGCATACCCCTGAAATTCCAGTTCGTTTCCTTCCATCTCCCAAGACACAGTCACAAATCCACTTTTGTCTCATTAGCCCCATTCCCCTTGGGATGTAAGGAAATGTGCTTAGAAACTACCACTTTATGATGACACCTAGTGATCATGCAAATTACAGCAGCTACTAATGGATACACTAGACTAGGGTGTGTTTGAGGTGAATCATATGAAGCTTCTTAAATGCTGCTTTTACCCAAATGCTGATTCACATGAAAATAGTAGTGAACTTCAACACGTTCAAATGAAAATAGTGTGGAAGTGTGGTTAGATGAACACCAAAATTAATCTCATATACCTTTGACCCTTTGTGTTGCCTCTCAAGTCAAGTAGCTTTTTGTCATTTCAACCACATACAGTTAGTACAGTACATAGTGAAACGAAACATCGTTCCTCCAGGTCCACGGTGCTACACAGAGCCCAGGGCTACAAAAAACTACACATAACAACATAAAGTGCATGCGTGCAAACAGTGCAAAGCAAGACAGTGGTACAGATGATGACAGTGCAGTGCTGACCAGTACACAGTTGTGATATATACAAAAGTAGCAGGTAGTGATCATTTACAATTGATATTTACAATGCAAAAGTAGCAGGTTGTGCAAAGATGACAATATAATTAGTTAATAAAGAGCAGATGATGACATGACACTGGGAGTAGGAAGAAGGTAACAGTATAATAAATATATGACTGATACACGTGAGAGTGTGTGTTATCAGTTCGTTCCCTGAGTGTTTAAGAGTCTTATCGCTTGAGGAATGAAACTGTTGCACAGTCTGGTAGTGAAGGCCCGAATGCTTCGGTACCTTTTTGCAGATGGCAGGAGGGTGAAGAGTTTGTATGAGGGGTGCGTCAGATCATCCACAATGCTGGTGGCTTTTCGGATGCAGCGTGTGGTGTAAATGTCCGTGACGGAGGGAAGAGAGACTCCGATGATCTTCTCAGCTATACTCACTATCCACTGCAGTGTCTTGCGATGCGTGACGGTGCAATTCACAAACCAGACAGTGATGCAGCTACTCAGGATGCTCTCAATAGTCCTTCTGCAGAACGTTGTGAGGATGGGCAGTGGGAGATGGGCTTTCCTCGGCCTTCGCAGGAAGTAGAGACGTCCCTGGGCTTTCTTGGCTATGGAGCTGGTGTTGAGGGACCAGGTGAGGTTCTCCGTCAGGTGAACACCAAGGAATTTGGTGCTCTTGACAATCTCCACAAGTGAGCTGTTGATGTTCAGCAGAGAGTGGTCGCTCCTAGTTCTTCTGAAGTCATCAATCATCTTCTTTGTTTTGTCGATGTTCAGAGACAGGTTGTTGGCTTTGCACCAGTCCGTTAGCTGCTGCACCTCCTCTCGGTATGCTGACGAGACCCACCACAGTCGTGTCATCGGCAAACTTGATGTGATTCGAGCTGTGCATTGCTGCACAGTTGTGAATCAGTAAAGCGAACAGCAGTGGACTAAGCACACAGCCCTGTGGAGCCCCAGTGCTCAGTGTGGTGGAGCTGGAGATGCTGTTTCCAATCCTGACTGACTGACTGAGGTCTCTCAGTCAGGAAGTCCAGGATCCAATTACAGAGGGAGGTGTTCAGTCCCAACAGGCTCAGTTTTCCAATCAAGTGCTAAGGGATGATTGTGTTGAATGCTGAATTAAAGTCTATGAACAGCATTCGCACATATGTGTCCTTCTTGTCCAGGTGGGCAAGGGCCAGATGGAGGGTGGTGGCTATGGCATCATCTGTTGAACAGTTGCTGTGGTATGCAAACTGCAGGGGGTCCAGCGAGGGGGGCAGCAGGGTCTTGATATGCTTCATGACAAGCCTCTCGAAGCACTTCATGATGATGGGTGTGAGTGCAATGGGATGATAGTCATTGAGGCAGGACACTGAAGACTTCTTTGGCATGGGAACGATGGTTGTAGTCTTGAAGCATGTTAAAACGGTGGCATTGCTCAGGGAGATGTTAAAGATGTAAGTTAGAACATCTGCCAGCTGGACTGCACATCCTCTGAGCGCTCCGCCAGGAATATTGTCTGGTCCATCAGCCTTCCATGGGTTGACTCTGCATAGAGTCTTCCTCATGTCAGCTATGGTCAAAAGCAGCACCTGGTCATCTAGAGGAGGGGTGGTCTTCCACGTCACCATGTTGTTCTGTGCCTCAAATCGTGCATAGAAGTTGTTTCGTGCATCTGGAAGGGAGGCATCACTGTCACAGGCAGGTGGTGTTATCTTGTAATTGATGATCGCCTGGATGCCCTGCCACATACACTGTGTGTCACCGCTGTCCTGGAAGTGTCTGTGGATTCTCTGGGCGTGTGCGTGCTTTGCCGCTCTGATGGCCCGGGATAGTTTGGCCCTCGCTGTTTTCAGGGCCACCTTGTCACCAGCTCTGAAAGCGGAGTCCTGGGTAGCACACACCTCTGCAGTAATCCATGGCTTCTGGTTGTGGCATGTGGTGATGAACTTGAGACAGTGACATCATCAATGCACTTGCTGATGTAGCTGGTCACTGATGCTGCGTACTCCACCAAGTTGGTGCAGTCGCCTTCGGTTGCAGCCTTCCTGAACATGTCCCAGTCAGTGTGCTCAAAGCAGTCTTGAAGAGCAGAGATGGCTCCTCCTGGACAGGGTTTCCTTGCTTCAGAACCGGTTTGGAGCGCCTGACGAGCGGTCTGCATGCCAAAATTAGCGTAACAGAGATGTAGTCTGAGTAGCCGAGGTGGGGGCGGGGCTCCGCCTGGTACCCGTCGGGAATGTGTATGAACAATATCCAGCACGTTCGCCCCTCTCGTTGGAAAGTCCACATACTGGTGAAATTATGGGAGCACTGTCCTGAGATTCGCATGGTTAAAATAAAAAATGCTTCAAGCAGACAATGCAAGAAATTAAATAAAGATCTGCATTGCGTTTCACGAGGATTTGCTTATGTCTGTGTTGTTAATGAGAATTTAAAACAGATTAGGCCGTACATAGTAATGTTGAACAAGCAATATTAAATAAATCGTAACATTAATCTTATTATCCAACGACCTCAATCAATTAATTGTAAGTGCAGTTGTCAGCACGAGCAACTCTCACAAACTGTTTAGTGTGGATTTTAATCAGCAGTGTGTTGCGGTAGTAAACAAATTATTGAGTCACGCTGCGTTTCGACTAAGTGTGTAGAGTGTCGTAGTACATCTGTATTGTACGTCAGTGACGCTCTGAAACATGGCTCTTTTGGGAAACAGAAAGGTCTGTTTCCTAGAATTTTCGCTTAAAAGGCTCATTTCTTTATTGTTTTACCATTTAATTGTTTCTGTTGCAAATAAATTAATGAAATGTTGCATCGTGCAATGCAGAATAAATTTTCCTCAGTGCAACAGAAAAACAATTATTATTAACAATAACGAAAGATGGTTTCTCCCTGACGAGTGAATGCAATTTGCTGTGACACGTATCATCCTTGTGTAAAACTAGTCTATTCAGCTAATAAATGCAGTTTACAAGTATAGTACTATTTAAATAGCACTACGGGAAAACCTCTTGTTGTAATGAAAATGCAATATCATTGGGTCATTTCAATTTTCATAAAATAATGCATTAAACGCCGTGATGAAATCATTAAGAATATTATTATTTCTTGAATCAAACCATCCCATTGCCAAATTTTGTCTGTTTCTGGTAGTTACCAGCAACTTCCATTAGAATCATACGATACTGGACTGTGCTATTATTTGAATCCACTAAATAATTATTTCTCTGAACATTTCGGGTGACTATGAGCAAAATAAAATATTATTCTCAATTTAACCTTCAGTGCCATGTATCAGTGTATTGTAAATGTATGTAAATGAACCGCTCTGAATGACTTCTTTCTGTGTGTGCACCCCCTCTGGCTCGCAGAAATGGAACAGGACCTCTAGTATATGACCAGCTTGTTCACAGGCTTCTCGCAGATCTTAAAACGACTCACAGGTGTTAGGCATAATGGAGTGGAAACCCATGGAAATTAACCCCGAGGTGCAGAGTCATTTCTGATTCTACTGCACTATCGAGTTTTCTTTGGGACCTTGCTGTCCTGTGGGTGTGCCTTGTTTTAGTGCATGTTTTTGATTGTCTTTTCAGATGCTGAACAAAGTACGTAGATGCTGAGTCACCTTCGGTCAGAGTGGTTAATAAGAAGACTGCTGCTGTCGCCAGTCATGTTCTGCGTAGCCTGTTATTAAAGGGCGTGGTCTGCGATTACCGTCAAGATCTCAAGTTAAGCTGGTCATATCGTTACTCAATTTAAACCCAGAACGGCAGCGCTTAAAATTGATCAGGCTGGATATTGTGATTTATCGAATGTTTTCGCTTTGATTTGATGATTCGGGGATTTCTTGCGTCTTTGATCGTAGGTCTTGTTTCAGTTGCACTTCTCTCGGTCGTAGGTGTTCAGTAAGCTGGGTGTCAGTGGAAGCTGGCGTTTCGTTGACGTCTTGGGGCTGGATGATGACTCTCTATCTTCAGTACCCACTCCGGCCTGCGCGCTGATGTTGCTCTTTCCGTTAACACAACAGGTAGGGCGCTGGCCGGTGTATCCACACAGAACGGAGTCATGGTGGGTGTTGGTTGGGTTTGGGGATCGGGATCCAGTCTAGCCTCTACTGCCCCGGAGGGTTTGTTACTTATCCCTTATGATAATGGAATAAGCTTCATTGGTATTCTAGACTCCAAGTGTGAAATGGCGAAATCTATTTCCTAGCTTGAAGAGTAAATATCTCAATGTTGGTTCTCGAATGCTTTGTTCATCCTCAAATTTTGAGGACGAATGTGGTGGAGTCAGTAATGCTAAGCTTTCCGTTGGTAGTAGTGAAATGGTTTACTTGTGTAATGGAAGAGATCTCAATTATAGGAAGGGTATGTGCCTCTGATGCCGTGGGTTATGTTGTCTTGCAATTTGCTATTTCAATTCTGCGTCTTTTTAGGGGGTGGGTGCACTTTGCTTTAAAATGGCTTGCTAAGACAATTGTCCTGGCTTCTGCTGTCCCTGTTAGCATGAGTCCTTCAGAGAGAAGCAGGCTGGAGAACTGGAAGGGATGTACAAGGAAAACCCCAATGTGTACTTCATCAGGCAGAGTATTGTCAACTCCTGTGGCACAGTGGGGCTGCTGCATGCTGTGGCCAACAACATGAACAAGATGGAGTTTGGTGAGTTTGACCTGCATTACCTGAAAATGGCTGCCCGAGTTCTCCTGGGTGAGATGGAAACCCAAGTGAACTGGTTTCCATGTTGTATTTGGATGTACTGATTATGACCATTATAGGTCTCAGTGATGTGGGGAGTTCATTAGATTCATATAACATCCTTCTCCTGCAGAGAAGGACTCTATCCTGAAGAAATTCCTAGATGAAACTGCCAGCCTGTCTGTGGAGGACCGTGCCAAGAAGTTGGAGGATAATGAGGTAATGTCTCAAAGAACTGAGCCTATAGTGGGAGACTTGCTATAATGTAATTTATCTGGTGGACATTTAGGGTACTTGTTTATAAAAGGTATGAGTCATTTCAAATGAATACTGATGGCTTAATGTGTCAGGCTTTTAATGTGACTTGTATAAATCAGTCCTTTTGAATTTGTGCTTCTACCAATATAGAACTACAGTAGATGGTCTCTGCAAGTCTTCAGATGTAGTTACAAGGGTGTCATCTGAAATTGTCCTAAAGTGTTTAAGTAAAAGCAGTCCTATTCAGTTGGCGTTATCCATTTTAAAGTGGATTTTGTGCTCTCATGCCTTGCACCCACACTAGTTGTCACAAGGGGGCACCAATGGGCTGCCTATGGCTGTATCAGACTCCCTTCTACCACCTATTGACTGCCTTTGTTCTTCTCAGGACATCCATACTACACATGATGATGTGGCAGCAGAAGGACAGTGTCAGGTAGCCTGCCTTCAAGTTGTGTGATTTGAGCTAAGAGGCAGCTGAGAGACGTGCTCAAGCTTGTTATCTTTCAGGTGTCTGAAGATAACATGAATTTTCACTTCATTACCTTCGTCAATGTGGATCAACAGCTCTTCGAGCTGGGTAATAAGCTGACTCAATCCCTTTTGAGTTCATGGTATAGCTCATCCAAAAGCAAATATTCTACACTTGTTCCAGAGCTTTGGTTTGCTGAACTTTCCTTATCTTTTTAAAGATGGAAGGATGCATGTTCCTGTGAATCATGGCCCCACGCAAGAGGTCTCATTCATAATGGTATAAACAACATGGTTAAGCTATTTTGCATAGCATTGGTCTCCCTGCATCATCAGTGACTAGCTTCCTTTCTCCACAGGATGCAGCAAAGGTTTGCCGCCAGTTTGTGCAGCGTGAGAAGGATGAGGTCCGGTTTTCTGCAGTGGCCTTGGCCAGGGCCTGAGTAAGCCTGGAATGGCAAGGGATGGGAACTGCAATAGCACATGCCTACAGCACATAGATCCCTGCTTGCCCAAACTGTAATGGTGTCTTTGCAAATTGACTTGTTGCTATACATTGTGTTAGAATCTTTGGTAATCTTGCCCATCCCATCAGGCTGACTGTTAGAATATTCCCTGCCTGACAAGGCTTACTGCTAAGGAGCAGTCCCTGTCATCTGTAGTACTGTGGAATGGCCATGCTACTGGTTTAAGGCCTTGGCATGTGAGTCTAACTGCGCTACTGGCCAGGGCCGGCCATATTGTTCAAGATAACATTGTGTTAATAAATTTCTTTGCTAATGCAACTTTCAGTGGCTTTTCTTTTAATGGGGAAGTTTAATATGCAGCATGTCTAGATGACCACCAGAGGGCAGTTGCTTTTCATGATGGCTGTTCTACACTTGAATGTTGATTTGACTAGTGGGTTGTGATTAGGAGTAATGGTAGCCGATATCAGCAAAACCTCAGTGACTAATCTTGATGTACAACTTCTGCACTGCCCATATACATAGGCCTCAGATGACATAACCATGAAGACTGGTGTTTAACCTCTGCTTTTCAGTTGACCTCTAATTCAGTCCTGAGCAAGTTTTGGTATGCTTGTAGTAATTCACCTCACCAGCCTGGATTTTTAATAGGTGTTTGTAGTCTAACCATATGTTGCTATAAGCAACACCTGCCTCTTGTTGGGTGGGTTTTGAATGAGCTGTAGTTTGAATGATTGGCTTGTATATGGGACTATGATCTCTAACTTAATCACTTCTGAGAATGGCCCCCAGGCTTTTAACTTGCTAGGTTTTAAAACTTGAAATTAACTTGTAAAGGGTGCATGTCCTGTCCTTGGGTCTACAATTTAGGTGGCTTTTTTTTTTCGGGGGGGGGGTGTGTGTGTGTGTCTGTCCATTTCACATTTAGTGATGTCACGTTTCAGGTTCCTAAACAAAGCCTCTAATATAAGATTGATCTGACTGAAATGTGCTGTGACTTCTATACAAACATGTGAACAATTAATGTTGCTTGAATATCTTGTTCTGAATGTTTGTGGTTCTGGCTACTACCTCATAGGCCAGCACAACACTGCTAGGGTTCTTCTGCCTATGGACAATACAGCCCACAAGATGCAGAATGTCCATAACAATCATCACAAGCCTTAACACATTTCATGAATGGAATTAAGCCCAGTAGTGTTGCCACTGACAAACTTCTTTGGGGGGGGGGGGGTAAATATGGATGTTAATACCGGTTCTTGACTTGGACTGGAGACTCAAATCATTCCCCAGAATTGACTCTGGCTGCTGAGGCCCAAACAAGCCATGCCTCTTGTGATGCCACAACTGTCTGCTCTAGTAAAGGACAATCCATTGACGTGTATTTTGCTACTAATATCGGGGTCTGACCCGACAGAGAACTTGCGGGGCATCTTGATTCCCTAGGGCCTTTTTTTCCTTCCATGTCGAATAGTAAAACGTTGCGTTCCAGCACCATTGTTCGTTTCGCTAGCCTTATTTTTTGGTCTGACACTCAGGGGAAGCCATTCTGGGGAAAGGTACGATAGGGAACAACTTTAAGACAAGCGAATATGACATTTCATTATTATAGAAACGAGCGATTTAATGCTCGACACATTTTTTCACCTTTTCTAAAGCTGAGCAGTTAATCGTATAAAAAATTCTATAACCTTATTGTAAGATTTTTTCAAGTCTCCGTTACTTGGTCGGTGGTATAGCTAAATATTGATACCGACTGTCCCGAATAGAAAGGCGCCCAGTGGAGCGCTTCAATGCGAAAGAGTCCTGCTTCTGTAAAGAGCAGCCGTGTGACGAGGCTCGTCGGAACCTCGGAGGAGGTGGCGGCTTGCCTTGCATTGGCTCATAGCGGCGCTCCGCTTTTTTTTTTTTTTATTTTTAGCCATTGGTTCAGCTCACATTGCAGTGTGGCGAGTCCAGAAGCGTCTCTCTCTGTACTAGAGCTCGGGAAACCGGAGAAGCGCCAAGTGCAGTGCAGCTTTGCGGCAAAGCGAGGAGAGAAGGAGCATCAGGAACTGGACTGTGGTCCTGCCGGTGACTCGCCTTCAAGGCAGCTTCGGGAGATTTTAAAGCCCCCAAGTGTATCCGCACAACGCTGCGTTAAGCTTGTTTTGATTCGCCAAAGCAGGATATATACATTTATTTTCTGCACAGTTTCAGTGCGGTCCTATCACATTATCTGTTTCAAGGTTTTACAAATGGCCAGTCCCGTTTTACAAACTGAGCGAGATCTCCAGCAGAATCAGCACCAGCACTCAGAATCGTCCCCCGAACCAGCGTTTCAGGAGGCGCAGAAATGGATTGAGGTGAGCTGTATTTCTTAATATTGCTAGTGAACACCAGCACAGATCCAGACGCTATGTGCCGCACATCAGGCCTTTCAGTATTGTGTTATTGCAAGTATTCCAGTTAAAATATTTCGCTTATAAATATGGCACGTCACCTGTTGTAAAGGGACACACAGCTGCATATAGAGTTACACTTACACTGTCCAGAAATGCGCGTTGCTAAGTCATGTGGAATGGCTGTATGCTACATCACAACATTATCGACGAAGTTATTTGAAGATTGTGATTATTTTTACTGTTTCATATATCAATTTGAATCGTGCATGGCGACAGCGGTGTTACATTTGGTTTACTTCGTTATTTATTGACGTATTCGGATGCGGCAGTTACGCGTTTTACGCCTTTCGTTTGAAATGATGTGAAAATAGGCTACTTAATGTTTCATTTCGGGTGATCTTGATAATGTCCTCTCTGGAAGTAAGACCATCGGTACATGGTTACTATAGTAACTCATCTAATTCTGTTTTGTGTGTGTGTGTGTGTGTGTGTGTGTGTGTACACATTCGGACGATCAACTGGAGGAACTGTAGGCGGTTGACCAGGTTGTAAGGTAGCTGGTTAGATGAAATAAATCCTGTTATTGTTTAATTGATGACAGAAGTGTTTGTAGGCGACACACACGTCGTGGGTTTGCCTTTCAATGCAGTCTGACTGAAAGTAGCGCAAATCAATTTAAATGGCATTCGACTTTCAAAAAAAAAAAAAAAACTGGGTGACCTATTTCCAGGAGGACACGTTTACAGCCACTCGATTGGTGGCAGTTGTATTGTTACTGGCTAGATCTCGGGTATTTCAATTCCACTCTCGGTGTAATCGTTAGAGACGAGACCTATTTTAAACACGATTCCGGATTCTAGCGCACTTCTCGGCTTTGCGTGCCTCTTCCTCATTTGAACAAGTAGGTGGAGCTCAAAACTTCCCAATTGGTGCAGTATGGTTGTCATCTCATTTACGGGGTATTACATTTAAAAAAATTTGCTTCTGTCAAGCATCGTTATAACCGACTGCGTTGGATGAAATGTAGCCGAATGTGAAGCATGAGGGATCAAATTGCCTACAGTTCTGAGGGGTTTCAAGCACCTCTCTAAACGTGTTTCATACTGGTACATTAACTTTATTTCAGCAATAAACATCATTGTATTTATCCTGTAGTTCTTTTTCGATTGTTGTTCATCAGTGCACTTTTGAATCAGTTACTAGCTATAATTGGCAAATGACTTTAGCCTCTTGTGTTTGAAGAGGAGCACACCTGTGACTTATACTCGTTAAAATAGGTTTCTCACAAATACAGCTAAGGACTCAAGTATTGGGAATACGTCTTACAGCTTATGAATGGAGGGATTTCTACATGGGTCTTATTTTGTTATCTTGGAGATCTTATTTACTACAAGCAAGCAAACAACACCACATGTCCATCTGTTTCTTGACTGCTTATTTGGTACAGGGTGGTGGGTCATTCAATGTGATATTATAAGGAATAGGGGAAAATTAAACAGTTGACTGTGGGATTGAGGCTCAGGGAGTACATTTATTGATAATGATATTCCCAGTGATTGTTGCTGCACTCATAAAAAAGTAATACAAATAGAATACAGTGATCTGGTGAGCACTTAAAATACATCAGACAAGCAAAATGCCCTGGAAGTAGATAGATGCTGAACTGTGCAGTGGTCGAAACTGCTAAAATGTCGGTGTTACATACTGATAAGCTACGACATGAAGAGGGCAGTTTAGGACAAACCTGTCTGCTTTGGAAAGAAAGCTGAGATACAGCGACTTTTGTTATACTTGAATTGTGCAGGAAAGTTGTGGCTTTGCCACACTGCCAAGGATTTGCCAAGTCTAATGTAAAGTGGTGAAGGTGAAATAATACCCCTGGAACCGATCCAGTATGCCCTTTATGTAGACGAAGGATCGTGGTCTAGGTGGTCTTGGGTTCCTGTTCTTTCAAGTTTCTGGAATAGCTGTGGGTGGGCAAAAGCAGGCCTGAAGACCTCAGCTGTTTGTCATAAGCGTTCCCTCAGAGGAGCACATGTGACATGACTCTCAGCATCCAGTGGAAGATGCCCAGATTTGGTGTCTCAGATAACCCCATTTCTAGATTAGCGACAGACTGTAGGTTCAACAGAGCTACCCAACCCTTATGGTCTCAATGCAGCAGATCAGCTCTGGAAAACTTTTCCCTTAAAGGTCTGGGCAGTGTGCTTTTGTGAGAATTTTGTTCAGGGTGGTCAGCTGCCTCTTTCAGTTCAACATGGTGTCTCGTTTCAGTGCTAAATTTGTAGGTGGGATGGCTGATTGATATACATTATACAGTGCCTTCGCTGGTGCAGTTTATTGTCCCCTATTATTTTTTTTCATGTAATCTTGTAATAAATGTTTTGCAGGAGTAAGGTGGTATTTGGTGACTGAAACCACAGGTAACAGGCATCTTAGATGCATATCCCATGCAGAGTCATCATGGTTAACCAATCACTGTCATGTTTCATCCAAATAAAAGACTAATCTCAGGGTAAATCATAGAAAGTGAGAGGTCACTCGGAGAAGATATAGAAGCCCACAATTTCATGCTGCTCTGGAGAATGAAATGTGGGCCTGTTTCTTCTTTAATATGGACATATCCTGTTCCATCTAGCTCTCTTTAGATTGGAGAAGGGTGTGTCTGATTTTTATGCTCAGATCGTACCAGAGGACCACAGACAGAAGGTGGACATATCCCTTAATGGTAAATTCTTGCTAAGCTGGCTATGGCAACAATTTTATTTTTTATAGATGTAAAGATAAACTGTTGGGAATTTTATTTCTGTGTTTATGTTTGCCTACGCCTCAGCATGCTGTCTCTGATTCTTGCATTAATTAATACTGTGTTGAGGTCCATTTTATTTTATTGCCTGATTAGGGGTGAACATGATGCCTTGGTCATGTGAATGGAAGCCAGGAGACTTGAGAAGTTTTTTCACAGTTAAGGTGGTTCATAGCAGCCTGTTGGGCCCTGTGGTCAGATATTGAGAAGTATGAGCTATGGAGATGAAGTGCAGTAACAGACCTGGATTGGGAGATTCCTCAGTCCCACATGGTTTCTAAGCTCCTCTTTCAACCTCTGTGTACCAGCTGTTCAGAGCTGGTACTTCCACTGTCCCATGACCATAATCCCCCATAGTCTGCCTGACAGTGGTCCTGATGGATGTTCTCTGCCAAGGTGACTGATCCTGAGGGAGCTCACTTTGTCATCTCGGCTGCAGCTGTGGTCAGGTAATGATTGCCTTGCAGCAGCAGTTGGTGTCCTTCAGGCCTGCTGGACTATCCCCAAACATACGTGTAAGATTTAAGACGGGAAACATTTGCCACACAGACATCTTAACTCGCCAAGCAATTTTCAAGTCAGATTTTTGAATGTTAGTATATCAGTAGTATAATTGTTCTGCTATGTAAGTTTTGCATTGTCCGTTTTGCAGCAGGGGATTAAAGCTGATCAATCAACAGCATTATAAAGATGACTTCCTAATAATCATTTAAAATACTGTTAATAAATGGTTATTCATACTTTTCCATAACATTAAAATGGCTGTAATAGCCGACTTGTTGGAGACAAACGAGAAGACCACGTACTTCAGGAAACAATACTGCTGAATATGAAGTGAACATCACAGGATCAGTGTCCTTCAGGATTTGAGTCCAGCTGCAGTTCATGAATATTCTGCTGTTTGGTAGGCCTAGGCATTAAAGAACCAACAGTTTCCTGCTTTTTTTGTCTTCATCTGAGAAGATTCATTATAACAAGGATCAGGACAGAGCTCTGTCTCTGACCATGAGAGCTCTTAGGGCCTAGTTTTGTTTTCTCCATTAAATACTTAAGGTGGATAATGACAGTTCCGGTTTGTTTATGAAGGAAGTGTTTTGTAATGCAGCTATAGACCTCTTTTGGGGGTTACACGCTGAAAGATGGAGTGATGTGGTTTACTTTAACCTGTCCAGTTAGTTACTCTTATTACTTTGAAAGTTATGTTCTTTAGTGTAGGTGCTACAGAGTAGGAGAGTGTCTTGCTGGACTCTGCACTGTGCTAAGCAAATCGTCTCCTATTTAAGCCTGTCTTCTGACCCTGACAGCAAGGATGATTCAGTCTGTGCCAGCTTTTAGCATTTGTGCTGGATGTGTGAAGATTCCCTGTGCTTTCAGACCACTGCTGCCATACGGTTTAATTTGGGATGTTTTACATAGATAACCTGGCAGTTTACAGAGCTGCTGTCTTCTGGGAGCTGGACTCATTCACTCACAGAAAGATGAGGCGGTGTGAGGATAGCTGGCTCGTTCTGGTTCCCTGTTCTCTCTGGGAGAATCCCAAGATGTAGGGTTTGCTTACAGTCACTGTCATGTTACCAGAGTGATGCCTGATTTATTTATTTTTTCCCATCCCCCTGTTGCTACCCAGCATTTGAATGGGAAATGGATGGCAGCCTTGTGTTGCTCTTGGCTGCAAGGCTATGGGCTTAGCTGTACTCATGTAGGATGGAGCATCTTGAAATGGTTTCCACTGTGACTCTCTGCGTTTACTGTTTGGTGTGAAGGCAGATGGGAGGATGGGAGAAACTGAAAAACGTCAGTTCATGAAAGTGTAACTCTGTTGCTTTGCTCTGGAAAGCTGTTTCCATGATTTTATCAGGTAAATAATGGCCACATGTTTTGTAGCTGAAATTATAGCACTTTTTTCTCCAAAAGGCCACTTAGGTTGCCGGTTCTGGATGCTGATATTTGACACCAGAGATGGGGATGGAAGGTGGATGAGGGATTACTAGGTTTAGAGTGCAGGAATTCTGAAAGCCCCAGTATGGGCCAGCTTTCCACAGCATATGATTTGTAAGTATTCATGTTGTCTGAATCTGGTATCGAACCGTGCTGGCAACTAAGGAATCTCAACATGAGAAGCAGCAAGATTGCAAATTTTTCTATGGAATGGGTCTGAAATATCACGTTTCCCCATTTCCCAGCCTGCCTTTCTGCACAGCCATTTTTCCTTACTCTCAAAGTTCAGTCTATTGTATGTTCTAAGAAATACTCATTCCTAATGAAAATGGAGTAAGCTGTTCACCTGGGAGTTTGTAAGCAGTGGGCCGAAAGTTATGCCTTGTTTAGTAGAATGTGGTTCTCTGACCATGTGTGTAACCTTCCAGGCATGACCATATACGCTCTGTGCTTGAGTCTGTGGGGTAGCTTGGATTCCTCTGGTTCATTGTTTGCATGACCACAAGTGTGAGCTGTGTGATTTGGCCCATGTCATGCTCAAAATAGAAAATGCCCTCAGATTACTAGGTACCAGTCAGGCAAAATAATGTAATAAACAGATTTGGGGCTGTTTGTATCAATGTGTCAACTGTAGACACCAGCACAGTCAAATTCAATGCAAATGAAGTGCTCAGTTGAGTAGTTGGATTTTGAAGATGTAGTTGCTTGTTAAATACTTGCAAACACAATCCTGGATTTCAGCTCAACTCCAAAGTCAACATAGCAGTATTAGTAGACTTTACGATGTTCCATGGCAACAATGTTTAAAAAGTTGTGCCTGAATTGTTTCTGGAATAAAATACATTTTTCATAAACCATTCATATATCAAGATAGTGATTAACTTGTGATCGCTTTCCTGAGGTCTGTTCCTAAATGTGGGTTTATCACATCCTATAGTTAAACCTGAATTCTGATTGGAGAAAAGTCAAAGCCCAACTTCAAAATTTGTTGATTCCTTAAATCCCTGAATTTCTACAGTCAGAATTCCAGTTTGACTATAGGATTTTTTTAAGCCCGCCTCCTGGAATGCAACAGAGATTTGGATAGTGAAGTGGGCACTGATATAAGGAGAAATTAGGAAAGCTGTCTCAATGTCCCGGGCTGATGATTTGAATATATTCGAAACCATGAGTGAATTATGGTTACAGGGGGAGTCGGGGGTGATAGGGGTTTCACCTGGGACAACTAAGGTGATGAGCAAATGCTAGCTCAACCACTTCCTTATGTAATTAATTGAACTGGTATTGATTTGGTTTTGTTCAAATGCTTTCAGAAACACCCATCATATATAAATTTACTTTTTTTTTTTTTCCCCCTGTCTCAGCCTCTCCACCTTGCAGGAGATTACCCTCACTCACAGTACCCCCCATAGAAAATTAGTGGGGAATGTCTTGTATAAAGGGGGTAAAGATCTGCTCTCACTTTATTTGAGCTGCCTTTCAGTACCCAGTGGATGTCTACGCTGTATCACATGTATTATTTTGCTATACAATAAATCATCATTTTGTCAAGACCACATTGGTGAGAAACTCTCTTAAAGTGGATTCCTTAAACTAATTAGCCAGCCAATCATTGCCTGGCATTTTAATTTGGGACTTAAAGAATGACACCTTTGCAGGTGTGCTTGTGCTTTCTCTTCACAATGAGAAGAAGCTGCTTGTATGGTGTTTCATGATGTTCCCATCCACCTCAGGTTTAGTTCTCATTGCAAGTTTCCTCACCTAAATATTATATGGCTCCAGCTTTTTTTTTTGGTGGGGGGGCTAGAAAGGTGATGGATTGCTTGACAGACTGAAGCAGCTGTCTGTACCTGCTGTATTACATTTGCTTTAATGTGAGAGAGTGTGTGACAGCTACATTATCTTAGGACTCAGCTGTCCCCTCTGCCTTTGGTGCACTGCTCCTGCTGCTCACGATTTCTTTTCAAGCTTACTAACTGCCATCTCGTTCACTCTGTTCTATTGCTTTGAAAACGTTTCTTTTATCACAAGGGGAGTCACATGTTTCTTGACAAGCCTGGCCTCATGTTGTGAGGGGTGCTTCCTGGGCTTCAACCGTTTTGACGCAGGAATGGTTCTAGCAAATTCTGCTGTTGATTTGGCTTGGCTCTGCAGGACAATGCTGCTCTAGAGGGCTGAATGCGCTCCTTTCAGAGGGGTGTGGTGTGTACCGCTCGCTGTCCCTGGAGCTCTCTCTCTTTCCCTCCCTCGCCCCCATCCCCCATGCATCCAAACCCCGCTTGTTTCCTGCTCGCTGACCCGACAACAATGCCGCCTGTCACCCACTCTGGGGCCAGCGAGACAATCGTCCTCAGCTGAGCGCTATGTGCCTGGGCATTCCTTTGCAGAGTCACCAGCCATGGCCAGCTCTGCCTATTTTTGTGCTCTATGTGGGTTTTATTTAGAAACGACACATGGCACAAAGTGCACTAAAGCCCAAAACAGGCAAATAAAGTGGGACCCAGTGATGGGGGAGTTTCTGCGCACCATCTTTGGTTGGTGGCTGACTTTAATATTAAGAGGTAATGTTGTCCATAGCTTATTGTGGCTGTATATGCTTTGATTGATTTGATTGACTTTTGATACAAACCAGCAGCGTGAAATCATATGCTTATACATTACCCCAACTTTACTTGTACATCTGGTGAGGGTTGCTGGAAGTTCACACTCTGACAGTGTGACCTTATGAAGTGTGTAGACTTTCTACACAATTTCCACACAACAACCTATAGTCTCTAAGTAACACTATATTTAACATTGACTGGAGTTTTAGTTTTCCAGGAGGTAAAATGTTTACTTCCTTTCTGGCATATATGGCATATATGTCATGTTGTCATTCACACATTTCTGTGTGTGACTGTATAATTTATTATATGAAAAGAGATTGCCTGAAGAGTCAATAGTGAATACCTCTGTGTTTTGATGCATTATGTCATCTTAATCATGCCTTCCTTTCTTTTGCTATTTTGTTTTAACTTGTGTATTCTGTCCCTTCTGCTAGCCATAGTAATTATGGGCTCATATACTGTATACGTTTGTCTCTGTCTCACCATGTCTCTTAAAGTTCTAGTCTTAGCGAGGTAGTAGGTGGAAGCCTAGAAGGGTAGGGTTCCTAGCATGGCCAAAGTATGAGGGGCTGGGATTCCTGTCATTCCCTTCTTCTGGGCTATTGGGACATGTCACCCTCAGTCTTTTCTAAGGGAGCTCTGGGTTTTTGGGGTAACTGCTTTCCCTTCTCTGACTTGGAAAGGGTTGCATCAGATCTCTGAGCAGCAGCTCAGGCTGTATTGTCCTTGACTAATGAAACGTTTGAAAAATTTCTGTAATGGGTACTCAGAGGAGGGGCTGCATCTTTTGAAGGTCTTTTAAAAGTAAGAGATATAAAGCAAGGAATATTCTGTTTACTGATGGTAACCAGGCAACCTGTAGATGCAGCACAATCTTCAAATCTGACGTTCACTTCAGGACTTTTAAACAGGTTTCTTTCTCTATGTAGTATGAGTAGGTTTGCAAAGGGCAGAAATTTGAACATGGGAATCTATAATGCACTGCCACCTGATGGTCATTTTGAAGAACACAGTTTTGATGCTACTTTGGGTTTCTACCTTTAACTGCATACCTGTACATGTTTGACTTTACACCAGGTGAGGCCAAACTGTGGTAAATTTAATATTTTTGTTTTAAATATAAAACTGAATTGTAATAGTGGAGAAATGTTCCAATAACTAATCAGCTACCACTCATCAGCTACTGTTAAATGGGTTAATGGATGAGCTAAAATTTAGTTACCAAGCAATCTGAATGACTAAAAAGTCCTGTGTAGCATGGCAGAATTTTTGACCAAGCAGGGCCTTTGGAATAAGATGGAGTCTCTGTCATGAAAACACATCCAGGTATCAGCTTGGTGAAAGGGTCTTTCCTCTTCCAAGGCCCTGTCACCCATCCAGCATCGGTCTGCCCCTGAGTGCAAATGGTCTCTCTTTGGCAGCTCACAAATGTATGGGTAGAGAAACTGGGAACAATCTGGGCAAACCTGAGGCTCTTTGAGTCTGAGCCCCACCCATCTAACACCTCAGCTGAAGTGGACAGTGAGTCCGAAGGTGTAGATTCTGCCTCTGTTTGGTTGAGGATTTGAGCAGGTTCTCCAGGTTGATTAAACTCTGAGTTTAATCATCAAGCCTCATGCCTCACACCGTGTGTTTTTGTTTAGTGATGTTTGTAAGGGAGATATGTTCATATTGAATAAAGTGTTAAGTTGCATCTAAATGTCTTAACATAAATTTTATTAGTATGCTTAGTTTTTTATGCTTGACACCTGTACATACTTAGAGGAATTTTTGATAAATTTACATTTTCCCCAAGTTCCCATAAACCATAAAGTTTCTTCCTCTGAAATTCTTGGAATTTGCATCCCTCAGCATGAGCAACCTTATTATGCTGCATTCTTACGAGTAAACATATAAAGTTGAAAATGCCCGTTATACTCCTCCAGAAATGTTTGCCGTTGGCATTTAGTGGAGGTGCAGATGTGTTTATGGTGTGGAGGGAATTTGTATGTATCCTTCCTGAATGGAATGCCCCAGAAGTGGCTGCCATTTGAAAGTCAATCCCCTAATCCTAAATGGGGAAACAGAGAATAATTAGATGGAATGGGGTGCTGTGGAAAATAGTTGCAGAGAAGCTTTTGGTTTCCATTGGCTTATGCCAGGCAGAGGAAGTGCTGCCGGCCATTTTTCTGTGGCTCTGAACTGCACCTGTTTAGGTTCATCAAATGGTGTGCCCGCTAGAGGGGAAACAACTATCCTCCGGGTGATTATGGTTTATGATCTATTTTTGTGTGTTAAAGTTAACGTCCTTATTTTTTTGAACTTTGACATTTCTGCACTTTATGTACTTCCCTCATTCTTTATTGTCAGAACTGGTTTCAGCTAGCCACACCTTTTTAGGGTTTGAGTGGCAGGAGGTTAAGGATGAGTATCACCATTTTACTGTCTGAGCTTCATGGGCATGGCCCCAGATGGCAGGGATCTATGCCTGTGTAGGTAATATAACAAGATTGGCATTTGTGGGATGAATGTGGAAATACAGATGTTTTGTGTTGGGAACACCAATGGAAAACCACTGTGTGTGAGCCATCCTGCCATTCAGGCTGAGGTCCTGAAGCTGTCTGGATGGTAGCTTGCTGGATAGCAGGGTCCCCTTTGTTTGACTGATCTGTAGCGTTTGCTGCTAGTTAGGCCCCTTGGCAGTCCATGACAACAGCAATGTAGACTTTATGAAGTTCTTTTCAAAATCTCATATGTACTATACTAATGGTATGTAGTTGAAATGACAATAAAGAGCTATTTGACTTGAAAAGCAACATGGACCATGGATGGAGGTACTGATGTGAGTTTTTGAAAAAGGTTTTCATCTGTGGTTGGAGGAGCTGTGATTCTGATAGGAAGCAAACTGTTTAAGGAAGAGAGGAAGGATAGAATCAGACCTGGAGAGGGCAAATAGACCAGCATGCTGTGTAGAATTTAGGGGTCCATTTGGCTATTGAGAATGGTTCATAAATGCTAATCCGAATATGACATTTAATGGTTTAGAAAAGCCTCAACTACATTTGGTTTGATGTGAGCCACTTCAGAGAAGAGCATTTATTTGGCTTTATCATGCAAAATTTCCAGGCTGCAGACGTTTAATTCTTTAGTACCAGTAGCAAAGCTAGCAGTAACTTAACACAAGATGTTAACTTACAATCTCCTTGAATCTGACGTTCGGCAACATCCAGGCTGAAAAATGCCGCTAATTAATTGCTGAATTCTTAATGGTAATGTGCAGCTTTTGCTTGTAGTTAATATTTAAATCCACAATGTTGCTGCATTATACACTGAGGAGGACAATGTTTAATTGTGCCGAAGTTAGTGACAGCTTCTCTATTAGCCTGTACCTATAAATCCCAGTGTTGCAACCACAGATTTTTATATATGTTAAATGATTACAAGAGAACTCAATATGTTCTGATCTGATAAAGCCACTTTATTGATAACCCTCCACAAAGGCAGGGGATAAACCATCTCAGTCAATACAAGACATTGTCTTGTACCAGTGTACTGAGGGTCTCTTTTAGTGACTTACTGTTTGTGATGAAATGTATAACACGTATGTTACTAGGCTGGTTAGCTCATTTGAACTGTGGTACTCATAATGCTGAGTCATGGTTTCAGTCTCTGTAGGGGCAATATGGCAGTTTCCCTCACAGGATAAGTATCAATAAATCTACATGTTTAGCCATTTGATACCCCCTGTCTGTAACTGGAACAAATATTCAGCATTGTTAATAGGAAGTTATTTAGCTCTGTGCAGTAAGTAAGCTGATTGCCTGTGTTGTTTCTACATGCAAATATATAGCATGCTTTTTGTGTTGATGCTTGTAAAATAATGCGTAAGCAGCATGTCTTGAATTAGCAGTTTGATTTACTGTATGGTTTATCACCTGTGTTCATGTTAAGCAGTTTGCATCCGTTGTCATGTTTGCGGCCAAGCAACCGTGCATTTTATTAAACTTTTAGGATCATTGTTATTCAATAATTTTGCCACTTGGACAAAACAAGTCAGTCTGTATTGTAGATGATTTAAGGTTTGCAGATATTTCTGAATGAAACAGAGTTTAATTGTTACAGTACATAGAAGCTGTAGCATAATGCTCATTAGTACTTAGTAAATTAGGTTTCTTAAAATGTTTGATTTGAATTGAAATCAATTGAATCAATGGCTCTGCTGCAAAAGGTCCAACTCCGTTACTGTGTATTTCTAAAAAAAAAACTTTGATGTATTATCTGGGGTATATGTATGTCATGCTAGACAAAAACATGTGTTAAATAAATGTTAAACTTTGGGGGTGTTTGCACCCTGGACTCCTTTGTGTTGCCTGTATGTAAGAGAGTATCCCTCTCTGTTCCTTGGTGAAATTATGTAGGCTAGTGCATCTCCCTGGCCTCAGCGTAGATCTCTGGGCGACTGTTCTGTGTCTGGAACTGTGAGTTGGCACTGTGGTGGACGTGCAAATGCAAATTCTGGGAAACTTCATGGGATTTTATGGGAATTTATATTTTCCTGTGTTTGTACAGTTCAGACATTCAAAAACTAAGCATACTAATAAAATGAGGACATTTAGCTTAACACTTCAACATGAGCACATTTTTCTTGCTAACATCACTAAACAAAAACATGTGGTATGAGGCTTGACAATGACAGTGAGTCTACTTAATCTGGAGGATCTGCTCAAAGTCAAATCCTCAGAGTCACAATCCACACTGTTGGAGTCACTGTCCAATTCGTCTGAGGTGTTAGATGGGTGGAGGTCAGTTTCAAAGAGCCTCATGTTTGCTGAAATTGTACTCAGTTTCTCCACCTGCACATTTGTGAGCCTGTTGCGTAGTTTTGTGTGCGTACTGCCAAAGAGCGACCATTTGCGCTCAGAGGCAGCTGATGTTGGGGGGGATGTGATGACGGGGTCTTGAACCCTTTCACCAAGTTGATGCCGAGATGTGCTTCGATGGATGGCTGACAGATTCCATTTTAGTCCAAGGGCCTTGATCAAAGCTGTTCGATGGATTACATGAAGGGTAGCTGATAGTTTTATGAACATTACATATTCACTTTTCTAGTTCAATTTTATCTTTAAAACAATAACAGGAATATGAACTTACCACAGCTTGGCCTTTCTCCTCATCTGGTATAGATTCAAACGTGCACTTGTAAGCTGTAAAAAGTAGAAAACGGAACTAGCTACAAAAGTGTTTTCTCCAAAACGAACACTGGATCCATGGTGGTGCATTATGGCCTAAATCATTTAACTTGTGTTAAAGTTTCCATGGAAATTTACCAGAAATTTATCACCTCTTTGCAACTCTAGAAGATGTAAGATGAATGTGTGCACACATTAAAATACCTTCATGGTAAGGATGCCCATGAAGTTCATCATCTCCATTACATCCGTGCAATTCTTTGTTTGCGGGCCCCAATCCTGGACAGTAACTCATTTCTCATTTTATGTTGATGAACTAGACTTTCTAATTAGAGTAGTAAATATACAATTCAACATTTGGAAGTATAATGACAGTCTGGTTGGTTTATCTTATTGAGAAAAGTGGATCTCCAGCTAGGCTGAATGCTCTGTCTATATGTAGTAGGTTCTTCAGTTTAATTTTACTGTTTACACAATATGACCTGGCACAAGCTGCAAGGAGAATGTCAGAGATTTCTGGCCTGGGGTGGAATGATGCTGGCTTCCAGCAGGTTTGCTGAGAGTGTAGCCTAGTCCCTGACATATAAAGAGGTGAATATTACCTCTTTTCAGCTATCTGTATAGGTTAGTACATGATTGACTGATATTTCATTGTGCTTCTTGGGAATATTTTGAAGTAACTTAAGTTTCAGAAAAAATGTATGCCAGAGTCTTTATTTTCATCCTGTATAATTTTGGATTCATATTTTACTTGCGCGTTTGGAATCTCCATGATCTTTCGCTCCTAAAGAGGAATTTTGTTCCTAACTCAAAATTTTGAAGAATTTTGTTTCTTGCTATTCTGTGACATTTGGTAACACGACTTAGCAGATCATTCTTAAGCCCCGCCTCCTATTCTGTGACAGTGACCTTAGTCCACAGCCCTTCTCGAAAAACGACAGGCACCACCATTAGCTGCCTCATGGCTATTGCAGCTACTTTGGCGTTCGGGTAACATGCATTATTCACGAATGAATCCGTAATTCCTATCAGGAATGTCGATTGCTTCCAAAGTTGCAGGATCTGCAACCATGAGCAGCCAAGGAGGCTTAGCATTATCGTGGCCGCATGTCTGAGATGGTGTCAGACCTTAGGTGAGGCCAATGGACTAACAGAGCAGCTAGTGAAGGTTAGCATTAGCATAGCCACCTATCTGAGATGGATCAGCTGCTGAGGAAGTATTAGTGGTTGTATGTCTATGTCACATACTGGGTTGATTCTCATCTGCCCCAGCATAGCTATTCTTCAGTCCATCATCTCTTAATGGGTCTACCTGTCTTTGGGGGAGAAATGGGCTTCCCATTTATGGGACTGGCCAGTGCTGTTTCTTTTTGATATACTTTTGTTTCTTGCTGAACTTGAGGTGCTGGTTGACCTCTATTTGAAAGTGTAATTGAGATGTTTAAGTGGTCAGTGGAGGCGCCATCTTACTGAACTCGCTTTCTATTTTGGTGACTAGAATGCAGGCTGTGTGGGGCCTAACCATGTGTGGGGCCTCAAATTAGTTTAAAAAAAACATCTGTGTCCTTGAAGGGCTTGACCTCCTGCCCTGGCCTTGTAAAACTTGCCCACACTCTGACAAGCTGTTATGCTGTGAAGGTAGTAAGGGGAGTATGACTGGAATGTGAAGGTGTGTCGTTTCTCTGCTAGCCTCTCCATAACTAGTTCAGCTGGTATATTTATAAACCCAGAGCAGCAAAGCTGGTGCCCTGGAGAACTTCTGGACAGAAACCAGCATTCTGTCGCACAAGGCCTGAAGTTCAGCATCAACACTACATTGACTCTGTTTATTGGCCAGTGTCAACTATTGGGTCATATTGAAGTTTTTCAATGGAGCAGAACAAAGAACATGCATTTGTTATCCTATATAGAACATCAGTAGCATGATGAAACGGGCACTCCTAAAGTAGGTTTATGGGGAAACGTGTGCCATCCCAGACCTAACCCACTCTTTGGTGATGCATGGGAATTTCACTTGTGATTCCAGCTCTGGTAAAACTGAAGAATAACTGAGCTGCTGATTGTCCTCTGAACACTAGCTGGGGGCTGCCCCCCCCCCCCCCCCCCAGTGTCTTTCTGTCTCTCTTCCCCCATGCTTTTAGGCAGCAACGAGAGAAGATTGACATGCCTCCTTTTCACATCTTGCCTCATTTTGATTGGGGGATACAGGCAGCCAAGCTGGACCCTTCCAGGCCGGCTGGGGAGACAACGCAGGGATTTCTCCAAATGTCTGGGCACGGGGCTTATCTCACAATGGCGACAGTATAGCACTCCACGGCTAGAGTAATTCTCTCCCCTGCCAGGTAAAGCCCGGCTGCTGTTGGGTGCTGGCTTGGGAAAGTGGTAGAAGACAGCTTGGCATACCCCCTTCTTTTGTTGGGGTGGGTGTCACTAGGCAATTCCAGCCATCACAGTTTGGTTCAATGAACCTATCACCATGGAGACCAATAACAGGTGTTTAGCCAGATTAACCTGCTAAAAAGTAGCATGTAACACTTTAAAAGCTAACTGCACTTCATAGAAATGTGTTGAATATATGTGACACGCTCTTTATGCGTCACCCTGTGCAAAGTACAGGGCTATACATTCTCCAAGCTGAAGGAAGAAAGGAATTAAGACAGGACATTGTGTTTGCTGCCGCAGTGTAAATGAGGCTCCATGTGACTGTGGCGATGACAGCAATACCGGCTGGTCTTGGATCCAGTGGCCCACTTCTGTGCGTTCCTCTTCCTGTGCGCGGTGCCGCTTGGGAGGCTTAATTTAACTTGCACAGATTCTTGACAGCTTCCACCCCAGTATAAATAGCACACTGCATCATTTGCAGTCTGTGCAATTGGGTGGGTTATTGTGTGGGCCTTGGAGCCCCCTGCCTGTCCTCGGAGACAAGCACCATGTCCACTCTGGTGCGTTTGTTTCGCCGAAGTGCGTTAGTGTTACTTCCGGCTGGTATGAGAAGCTGGAATGCGTGAACTTTGTGCTGCAGACATGGGTCTGCACATGGCTGAGAGGTTGAGTGATACCATGTGGAGGTGATATACACTACACTGTCTCACAGAGGGTTAGCTTAGGTGCCTGAATAATCCAGAGGGTCTCAGGTGACTCCACTGATTCTGAACTGAGTAGAAAATGGCAATTGCTGGACCTGTCTGAACCACTGTAGCTGATTTCAGAGATTTTTCTTATTAGAATACAAACCGGTCAATTTTGAAAGGGTGATTGGGCTTCTTGAATGGATAAACGATTGTGACTGGTGAGTGAGTTGATGTGGGTGTGGCTTTTATGTCTCCATGCTGCTACCTGTCAATGGCCCTTGAACCCTGAGAAAAGCCGTGGTAGGCCCTTCAAAAGGAAATGGAGAGGCATGTTTCCATCGTGCAGCTGTTACGGTCCTGAGATACAACTGTCATGCTGCCAGTCATTGTAGAGCCATGCCAAGGATGTCATCAACACAGACTGGTAGAGATGGTGAGTCACTGTTCAGATACATGTTTTTTTTTTTTTTTCTTCTTTGATATGTTAATGACACGTCTAGCACTTTTTGAAAATGAGATGTGAATCAGGTCGATTTTAAACAGCTTGCCCAGGACACTGGCGCCCCCTTGTGCCCCTGACCTCCAAACAAAGGCTTGTGTGTATTCAGAACTGGGATGCAGTTTGAAGTGGTTTTGGTGTCTGAGTTCTGTGATGGGAAGTGTGAGCCATTCTGTGCTGTGCCTGCAGGGTCACTTAAAGCAGGCCACTTACCTGGCATGTCTGCCCTGTTGAGACTGTGGTGTCTTGGCTCTCTAAGTGCTTTCTGTCTTTTATTAGTAGGGAAGGGGTGACAGGCCACTTGACTAAAGCAGGGGGGACCCTGGATTATTTGGACTAATGGCATAGGGAGGAAACCGTGTGCAGCCGTGTACCCCTGCTGAGGCTGAAACGTGGGATTTACAGGGGTCAACGTTGGTTTAGCTGGTCTGGGGGAATTCTCAAAATGTTTCTGAGAGCCCCCTGCTGCGTTTCGGCATCTCTGTTGTCCCCCTTCTCGCACAGATTGTCCAGACAAAGTAGAAATGATACCCGTACACTGTAAAAGGTGCATTAGATGCACCAGGAGCAATTGCTGTAGGAAAGTGTACCTCCTATTGGTACCAAGTACCACCCCCACACAAATATGACATGTTCAGTGTATCTTTTGTGGGAGCCCCTCCCCTTACTACCAGGGCAGCCATTTTTGGTCTACCAGACTGTGACCCGACACGTCTTGCTCACTCTTCTGTGACCTTTGTTTTCCCTTAAAGCAGCTAGTGGCCGGTCCCTTTGGCCTTGCCTGAGATGGGATAGTTCACTAACTTTCAGATTTCAGCTGGCTGCGCATGAGGAAAACTTCTCCTGCGCAGTGGTTTTTACTAGGCCAGCTCCTCAAGGACCCTGCCTCTCACAGCACGAGGCTGTCCATCAGGGTGCCCATGTTTCCTGCTGGTAATGTTTCTATTCTGGCTCCTAAATTGATCTCAATGGTGTTAGTAACCCTGTTAAATGTGGCCTCTGTGTGGCGTTGCACATGTCTGTCAACATGCCTACTTGCCACCAAGCACAGTCACTCCAGATTACCTGTGAAATTCTGTCTTTTTCTATGTGACATGTAATTCCCTTTATTTAAGATGTATTTTATGGTTAACTAACAATTAACTACACTTGTACGAGGACAACATTCATAATTACTCAGAGAGAATTAAATTATTCAACAACAGAAAACTGCATTAAAAATTGACTCGGCATGGTTTAATGTGCCAGCTATTACGATGGAGGCAATCCTCTAATGGCAAGTTTGGAGCAAGTCCAGCTACCCTGATGTGATCGGTCTGTCAGTAGATGGTGCTGCTTTTAATACACGTGGGGTTCGCCACTTAAATGTCCAAGTGGTGCCTCCTCTGCCTCACCCAGCTCCATCATCAATGACCACAATTGGCAGTACCAGCCTGCAAGGGGCAGACGTGGGTCACACTGCACATTATTTTATGGTGCAAGTTTCTAAGCTTTTGAGCCTAAAAAAATCTTCTCATTCTATTTAAACACTTTGTCTCAAAAGGATGTTACATAATTGCTACATATTATAGCTTGTATCCATCTGACCATCAATTTTCCATTTGTTTATAAATGCTAGTTATGACTTTATCACTATTATCTGTTGGGTAGCATATGACCAGGATTTATTAATTTAGTTTTATTTAACCAGTGTATGTCATTCTGTGATTCGAACCTGAAGGGTTTAGCACTGTCAAGGGTCATGTTGAAGTTGCTGTATCAAAAATGATGCTTCCTCAGTGCTTCATTCACTGCAGCAAAGAGTTCACCTTCCCCTTAATACTGCCTTACTGACACAATGTCGTTCGGTATGAAAAAAGCCTGGTGAAACCCCATGTTTTTGTTGTTGCAGTATTTGCGCCCAGAAGGGCTGCTAATGGGTGGAGCAAATGCTGTGTGTAATTGGATGCTCTGTGGGGGGGGGGGCTGTATTTTTGTATCAAGTGGCTGATGCTTTGCCCAAAATAAGCGAAGATACCCCTGGAAATGCTTGTCATTCAGTATTTTTGTTGTAGTGCTGTCACTCTGTAGTTTCGAAGTAAAACATTAACAGTGTCCATACAGCCAGATATTTGGAGAGGAGCAAATCCAGTCCTAAATGTAACCCTCAGTCAAGCCATCAACCACTTGGTCATGTGGAAATAAGGTATGCTGCCTGCAGTTTCCAGGGCCCCCCTTCCTGCATCCCTGTGCTGATACAGCGTCACCAAGGCAGTTACCAAGCAAGGTGGATGGATGGGGAATGCACTGCCGATTAATGAGAATCATCCCAGGAAGCCAAATGCTGAGTAGTGACATTTCAGCATTTTGGACTGACACTAAGGTTTTGCAATTTGAAAGTATTTTTTTTTTAAATTATACACTTGCACTGCATTTTGAATTTTGTACTTCAATCATGGCGTGACCCCTCCAGGGCCATGAGGCATGTGCATTATGTGTAGTTCACCGACTCCACTCCCAAAGCCTGAAACACTGCGTACTACTTGACATACTGTTGTAAAAATGATGTCGTTCCTGCTGAGGACATGACTTGCTGTAAACAACCCGGGTAGCCTGGCGTTTCGGCTGCAGGGATGCATTTGAGGCTTCCCGTAATCGCGGGTCTTGCCATGGCTGCCATTAATCAGAGGTAAAAAACCTAGCCCTGCCCCACCACCCACTCTTCCATCCCTGTGCCTCTTAACTCTGTGGACACCATAAGGGAGGTAGCTGTGGACCTGCTGCAGGCTCATGCTCATTGGGAGGGTGACTCATTGCCGAGGACATCTCCTCACGCCTGCAACGTCAGCCCTCGTGTTCTGCCTGTGCCTGTGAGAGAGAAGAGCAGCAAAGCTGCCTCTGCTTTCTGCACCAGCTGATGACTCACTGCAGCCTGATTCCTTCTGCAATATATCTGCAATTTTGTGATGTGGAACCAGGCGGGTCATGAGAGAGGCTTTGCAGCTGTCAAAGACTTGTACTCAGTATATCACTTGTCAGTCATTTCCTTTATGAATTGTTCTGTTATACTTTTTGGTTTAATTACTAGCGCTGGTCTGCAATATTCCCGAGCAGCATTTCTGGTTTGTGAACATTTGTTTGCACTTTTATTGATTGAGGCTGAATGTAACATGGGGTTTGGTCCTCAGAAAGCCACCCAACAGCTCACTCTTATCAGTGAAAGTGAATGGGGCAGAAGATTTTGGAATCTGGCAACTACTTTTGGATGACAATTTTATTTTGGAATGGACTGTTCCATAGCAACAGTCTGAAGTCATATCGTGTGAGGGTGCCTCTGATGCAGGGCAAAAAGATATGTTTAACCTCAACTCAAGACAGTTGTAGCTGGCAGAAGACAATACAGAAAATGGGCCCTTTGCCACTCACTCCCATGGGGAACGTGGAGAAAAGGTATGGTGTTATGATCTAGAGTTCTGGCTGTAAAGCCAGAGCTAGATGAGAGAAATCTGGGTCAATGCAGAATTTTTTTTTGTTTGTTTTAAAACGAATAAAATCAAAAACGAGTGAGCGCCATTTTGTCCTTGGTCACACAAAAATCTCACCATAGAAATGTCCCCATAATTATAATGAAGATGTGATATGGTTACCCTTCGGCATCAGATGTAGTCGACCCTCCCAAAAACAGAGATCTTCAGGTTCCAGATCTTCCTTCCAGCATTGGTCTTCCTTAATGGTATACGAGGCAGCGTAAACATCTATGTTGGGCTCCTTCAAAGTGCCCAGTGGCTTTCTACTGCCTTGTTGTCTTACCTCACTGCGACCAGGTCTTCATCGAGGCAGTGGCGAGCCAAGTCAGTTGTATAACGTGCTTGCACCTGTCTTTACAGGCAGTGGGCTTAATGTGCGTGGGTGCATTTTTAAAGGGGTTTGGCTGTGTTGTTGCAGAGGTGAGGAAGGGTTTCCAGATCCCTGCCCTACCACAACTTCTCAACATGCTGCACTATGCTCCATTTCAGTCCATTACACTGTCCTTATGCGGGCTGACACCTCTGAACAATTAAGGGTGACCTGCACAGCCATAGAGCTGCAAGTGAATCGTCCTAAATCAGTGTGTTAGCCACCAGATGGTGCTGCACTGTGGTGTGGTGTGCATGCATGTTACCGGACAGCTGTGTTTGAGGGCAGGGACTCGCATGCCAGCTGTGTGTGTGTCCTGGGCTGTGGTGTAGCAAGTGACTGTGCGCAAGACACTGCGAGGCTATAATCCCTGTTGATGGGTGACAGAGTACAAACGTGGTATGCCAGCAAATTAGCAAGAGGAAATTAGTGTGTCGAGTGTCTACACATCCACCCATCCCGTGCAGCTTGGCTGCTTCACAGGCGGTATCTTTTTGGCCTGTTTCTTTGCTCTCAGATGGCTCCTTGCCGCAGCTCCTCTGCTGCCATTTCTCAGATCCAGCATCTGTTACTCCCACAGACCTGGGACTTGTGGCTGTGAATTTGAGAGATTCCCTCTGATGGCACTGCTTGAATTTCAGTTCTCTTGCTACTGTTTTGTTTTGATTATATTTTTTCCAAAATTCTCAGTTTTTATGCAGACCATTGGCTGTGAAAACAACTGGAACAACGAATGGGGTCCCAGGCTAAATTCCAGGGCTGCTGTATTGTTTTGTTTTTTTTTTCCTCCTTTCCATATGCAGATGCTATAAATCACAGCGGTTGGAGTACTCCAGATTCTCAGAGGGGGGGCCATGGCTGAAGTGGAGGTGTGACCTGTAGGTGGCGCCAGTAGTAAATTAGCAGAGAATCTGTGCGTTGCCCCCTTCCGTCACTTTCGCCACCAAAGTTGCAGTGAGAACTGGATCTCGTATGTGCTCAGGAAGAGTCATGTATCTCTTGCTTCTTTTAGAGGAGGGGAACAGATCTGCTTCCCTATCTCCAACGTGTAACACCTGTGCAGTCAGTGTTTCACCATAACCATGGCAAAGTACCACTCTTAGTAACCTGCTTGGTCTTTAAACAATATCACTGATATATTGCATAGATGTTTATCTGTTTATCAGGCTGGGCCAAAATTTTTGTCGACACATTTATGAATTACCAGTATTTTTTTCTTCAATTTGAAAGCAGTCATCCATTTTAAACAGTACTATGGATGCTTGTAGAATAGATGAAATTGCTCACCAGTCACATTTAGGGCATGCTTGTAAGGTCTTTCCCAGCAGGAATGCACCTCGAGGCTGAGGTGGAAACGTTGTCAGCAGTTGTACATGTCACTCTGAAGTAGCAGGACGCTATTTCAAGGCTGGGGAAGCTGGGGTAGATGCACATTGCTCGTTTGTGTCCTTGCATCGGATGCACATAGGTGCAAGGGTCTGCAGGATGTTTGTCATTAGCATCTGGTACCCTGGGGCCACTTAATGATTGGCTGAATTGATTGGCGTTTTCCTTTGAGTGTCTTTGGGGATGTCTTAAGAAAGGCGTCAGCTCATCACAGCCGTGATGGGAATCTTTGCTCAAGAGGTACACACTGCAACCCAAGGGGTCTGTGTTTCTCTCTTTGTGAAAGACACTTGATGGAAAAAAATCAGACTGAGTCTGACTGTGATTTATTTAAAAAGGGGAAAAATAAAAAAAAATCTGTGACCAAATTGCTGTTGTTTTGCTTGAGTTGTTGTGGGAGGGCCTTTGCTGTGCATCTGCATATGTACAGTATTTGAGAACCTTCTAAAAGTGTGTAAAGTGTACTGGAGGGCCATTGTCCACTTATGCTGAAGTCCCCAGGGCTTGAAAGTTTGCTGAGAGGCAGCTGGCACAGGTGCCTCTTTGTTTGATGCATTGTGCAGCTTGTGTACTGTTTGACACCTTTTTTTTAATCCGAGTTGAAGCTGAAATGGCCATAATGCACTGGGGGGTTATACTACCCCCACCCTTCCCCAAAAGATGTATTGTTTCTCAGATGCTCCAAAGGTAACAGACAACCAAAATTCTCAACAGAGTATTTCTCCAGTAAAAAGGGGGAGGATGGAGTGGAGCTGAGAAGCTGTGCAAGCCAGTGTCTGTGCTGGACACCCTGGGTAGGGTGCCATTACCTGGAGTGCTGTCTGTGTTAGTATACATGATTATGAAAAAGGTGACTGCTGTCTGTGTTAGTATACATGATTATGATAGACAGCTTTCAGCACCTTTATCTGCTACTTGGGAAGTTACCTTTTGCAATTTGCTTATGCCATTTTTGTTGCATTGAATTCTTATTATTCTCCTGAAAATTTAAACGGGTATGCCATTTTTAGTAGTAAGTCCCTAGCTGTGAAGTATGTGGTGGGTGTCCTGCAGACTCCACGGCTGCTATGGGAGAAGACAGAGAAGAGGTGATGGTAACGATTTACGGTATCTCTCTCTCACTCACACACGGTAGCTTAGGAAAGATTTGTTCATGTGACTTTAAAACGTGAGGCAGCTGCTTGTCAATTCTGCAATTTTTAAAAATGCACTTCCACAAGCTTGAATGGGGGTTTCAGACATTTTGTTATCCAGGATCATTTTGAGAAATTGTAGGCAGATCCTGCATATCTATCTAGCTAGGGACATTTGTTGAGCAAATTTCAGTATTTTTTGCTCAAATTAGGCTGTTTGATGCTATAACAGTATTTTTGCAGTTTTTAATCAATCTGCTGACTATTCAGTGTTGCATCACAGTAAGCCTAGAGCCTACAGCCTATCCCAAGAAGCACAAGGTACCCACTAGGGGCAGTTTATAGGAGCCATTTCCCTGAAACCTTGTCTTTGGGTTGTGAGTTTAGAATCTCTTTTGTATTTTCAGTCTTTGTGTTAATTTATTTTTGGTTTGAAAGTACCCCATTACTCTGTTTAGAAGCTACATGGGTCATGTCAGGGAGATTTAAAAGGAAGTAGGTAGGAATTAGGCTTTGCTTTGTCATTTATTGTTTGGCTTCTATTTTTCTTCATGCTGCCTTTCTTTCTGGACTCAAGGGAGAGCTGGGGTCCTCTAGGGGAAGGACTGCTGCCAAAGTCAGGTGAAGTCTGGACTGGCTGGTTAGTGCACAGCCTTGGCTGTTTACCTCAAAAGAACAACAGTGGCAAGGGGTGGGGGCAGTGTACCATTTAGTCTTTGGGATCCATGGCTGACACCATTCTCTGCCACAACAAGTTTCTGCTGCCTGTGCTTTCCACCCCCCCCCGCAGCCTCTGTAACTGAGGGGGGGCTGAACAGACTGGAGAACGTAGACTCTGGAAACAGAAGCTTACGTACCGGGCTTATCGTGCTGTGATTTTGGGAAGAGAAATTCTAGGACAGCATCCTGGTTGTATTTTTGCATGATTTAGATTTAACAGGTTTTAAGTGGGATCTTGGCGCCTGCTGGTCTGCATTAATCACCAGGAGCACATGCTTCAGTTGAGGAAATTGATTTGTGCCCTGAAGGTCTTTAGTTATAATCCCAGGACACCCCCCCCGGCACCAGAATCACAGTAGGACGCGCTAAATTGTTCTGAAAAAAAATTCCTGCACGAACAATAAAGCTGAAAAAATTGCAAAGAAATAGAATGATGAATTTTCAAGATATAGCTGTACAATTTCTAGGCTATTTCAGCTGTTGAAAAATCTGTCTGACACCAGCCAAGAAGTTCATCTAATTTCAGCTGGAATTTTCACTAAGGACAGGATCGACAGCATAGATCACCCTATCCCAGGTGTCTGTTTTCAGTTTGTAATGCTTGACATTCCTGGAGGGTATTCTACAAAGCGAGCTTATAAAATCGAGGCTTATGTGAAATAGCCTCGCTTAAGTTAGCATAACGATTCACTTCAGGCTCAATGAGTTCCATGAACAAAATTCAGGTGTATTTCATTCCCGCTAACTCAAGATAGACTTTGACAAGTGAGGCTCATGCGCGTCCACGTGATACATGTGGCAGCCCTGATAATCGATGCCAGATAGGGAAGCATAGAAGGGAAAGAAAGAGCTGCATTCCTTACCCAGTCAAGAATAATTAATGCAAGCCTATGAAGACTATAAAGGTATAATAATTTAAAAAAAAAAAAAAAAAAGGGAACACTACAGCCATAAACGAAGCTTGTGAGGCTGCTTGGCAGAAAATTGCTGACCGGCTAAATGCGTAAGAATGTAATTTAAGTAACCTCTTAGGGTTAAGGATTTATGTATTAAACAACTAAAGATTTATTAGATCAGTTTTGAGTATGTAAAAGCTATAGTTACAATAGTAAACAACATTTTCATTAACGTAGATGTATTCTATTCACAGTTGTAAGGTACTTTTAAGGCTACATCTTAATACATTTGTAAAACAGTTAAGGACAGCATGCAAATTATTTGGGTCCACCTGAGACAAAAAGTGGCAAATATATAATTGTAATTATTATAAGGCTTGGTTTAGGAGCAACATGAGTGGGGTTAAAAGGTCCTGGGAGCAAGTGAAAATCAAATACAAAAACATTCTTCAAAATGGTAAGGGTAAATCTAGTTGGAGCTACACTTTTACAGAAGTCATTTAAAAACCCAAATTGCACTGCATACCATCTGAAACATTTTGGGAGATGGTAATGATGACAGAAGACTTATTGTTTGATGACCACTTTACCATAGATGTATTTAACATAAGGTATTATCAGTACGTACCTGTACATTAACACTGTGGAATGATTTGCGGTTTACATAATCAGGCTCTGTGGGACCTGCTGGAGCCCTTATTCTGTCATGGGTGCAGTCTATGGCTCCATTGCCGTTTGCAAAGCGTGGCGAATTGAATGCAGTTACTAATCCAAGTTACTGATCGGTTTATGATTAATGTGTGGTAAGCGATTGCATGTTCACAGATTCAGCACCATCAACTCCAGAGAAAGTCTACTTGATACCAAGAATGCCTCGGTGGCCAGGAAAGGTGATCAATGTATTTAGAAAGCGCTTTAGCGTAAAGCAAACCTTTCTAATTTCATGGCACACTGTAGCTTTGCTTAGATGCTCTGCATCCCCAACACTGTAAAGAAATGAGATACTGGCAAAGAAACGCAACGCAATACACAAAGACTGTGAAACTGTAAGGGTTTTAGAGCGACAAGTTTGATTAGAAATGTAAGGTTCCAGTAATTTACACAAATCCTTAATACTGCGTCGACTACATCTATAGCGCTTGTATAAATATTCATTCGGAAAATCCAAGGGGCCTTTTTTAATCTTTATTATGCATTAATTTAAACAAATACAGTAAAACTGGAATCCATCAAACCAGAATCTAATCTTCAAAGATTTTTAAAACAATACAGATTCAATTAATTCACACCAATAATGATGTCAATACACAGTCAATCTAGTAAAACAATTCCATTTAAATTAAATCTAAAATCCAAGGGATCTATCCTGGGCCGTAGCATTTGTGGAACCTGTGGCCAGAAATCTCTACGAATGATCCGCGCTCCCTCATCAACTGCATTATGAATAAACGGGCACACCATGGTTGTTTATGTAAAAGCCTTTAATGCATTCCTTTTCATTTTATACAGTCTGAGTAGTTGAAGTCGCCTGCATGAACTCAGTAATTATTGAGACAGAGAGAGAAAAACAGACAGAGAACGGCGTTAGAATATCCCCAGCCCCATGGAATTGACGTGCTGTGAGACGTCACACGGCTTGTCCAATCGTATTCATCAAGCTAAGCCAAGCTTCACAACTAGCCTGACCAGAGCAGGCTTGTCCAAAAGCATGTTGCCATAGTAACTAAGCAGCGCTTCAGTTTAGCCTCGTTTGAGGAACCGAATTTGGGGAAAGTTAGCCGGGATTGTTGAAATAAGCCTCGCGTTTGAGGTTAGCTTGCCTCGTGGAATATCCCCCGGTTGTATGTGCTTTAATCACTTTGGCTCTGTGGGCTCCTGTGTGGCTCAGTGTTATTAAATATAAGAGTACAGTGCAAAGTTATGGCTCGACACACACCAGGGGTGTGACAGTACAATTTTTCCACGGTTCGGTATTTGTCACGGTTTTTGGACCACGGTAGCGGTACGGTTTCGGTATCTTTATATTTAAGAAATTTAAAAACACATCACCTTTGAATTAAACGCTTAACTTTATGTTTTACACTTTATTATTTAAATGAAGTTTAACATCAAATGAACTACCTGTCTAAGCCTTGACAACCCGGAAGTACCCTAATTTGCCTTCTCTATTTTATTTAAACAGGCTACACACTTGTATAGGCAATATTAAATGTAAAAATAACAGTGCAAAATGAAGCTGGTACCCTAATGAGTTTGTTTACTGTCTTTTTTTTTTCCCTCGTCATCGTATTGCACGCAGAATCCCAAATGTTTCCACCCCGCGGATTTGAAAGACGGCGGGACCTCTTCAAATTAGCTTCTCTCTGTCTCCCTTCTAGCACTCGCCATTGTCACGTTGGAGCAAAGAGAATATTTGTTTTAGTTTAGCCTCTCTTCTCTAGCTCGTATTTGCATATAAAGCACTGATAACCAGAAGGTGGATAATTTACGCCATCTGCTGTTGTATAATGACATTTAAATTCTAGCCCTCGAAAATAAGGCAACCCTAGTTTTTAGATGTATTTTTTTGTGAAAAATCGTCTTATATTCGCGCCAATACGTATAGGAAGATGACGGGCATATCGTAATACCGTGGTTCACATGTGCGTATTGATATATACCGAATATATTGAATATACTGTTACACACTAGCAGCCTTACGGTATGTACCACATACCAGTCTTGTCCGTGCAAGGTCTGTGTCACAAACTCGTTTGTCTGTTCTGGAAATGCACCACTTAAGGACTGGCTAACTGTAGTCGTCAACATGGCCACAGTTCAGTTTTTAAATATGAATGAACCTGCCATCCAGATATTGGGGTCTAGAAAGTGTTTGCCTGAACATAATGACATCATTTGATGTGAACGCTTCAAACTGTATGTTTTTGTATAGTGGCATTTTTGGTGTTCTCATTGGCCAAGAACTTTGTGGAAAAGTGCTATAAAAGGAAAGTGGGGCTAAATGTATTCGTGCCTGCTGCCATTCTTAGCATCCTTTCTCTCTCTTGTGCTCACTCGCTTTCTTGTTCTGCATCTCATCTCACAGGGGCTCTCATGGTGCTGAGTTCACCTCCATCGCTCCCACCCCTCATAGCAGGCGGCCTGAGACTGTGCTGTGCTTCCCCTTTGGGGCCAGCAGCCATGGAAATGCACATAGGTCAGAGGAAGTGCCCTGATCATGCTGGATAGTCAGTGGCGGTCTGAATGCTCATTTCCTGGCTGCTGTGTCTGATCTTTGGAATGAGAACATCTACAGTGGGAGGCTGCAGGGTGAACCCTGGGGTGTCAGACTGCTGTAGCTTCAGCTGTCCTTGAGCACAGCACAGAGTACTGGTGCCCATTGTGTGCTGGGTGACAGCTGCAGCCTCCCCTTCCTGTGCTCTTGAAATTCCTGAAAAATCATTGTATCATGGGCTACTCAAAGCCTTCCATGTAATTTATTGTCTGGGTGTTTGTGGGGAAATATGTCATTGTTTTAAATAATCACATTTTTGTTTTAACTTGAATTTTAAGATAAATTGTGTTTAGGACTGGCATTCCCTTCAGTGTATTCCCCATGCTCTAGGTTACCTGTGATCCTGACCAGGATAAAAGGATTGGTGGGTGGTGTTTAAGTCCTGTAGATCTTCCCCAACATGATACCATGGCCCATCTCTCTTTAGCTAATCTCAGCAACTTCTGGCATATGTGATTGTCCCAGACTGTGACATTCTCTGTCCCATTGGTGCATAAAAAGAAGTCTTGTGTAGTTCTTGTGTAGTAACCCAGGAGTCAGAGAATGTCTCATCTGTGTTTCAGGAAGACCAAACCACAGGGGGTGCTGGCTGGTGACGGTCCCATTATATATATATATATATTTATTATTTATTTACCCCCCTGCTGGCTAGCCATGCAACAGAGACGTAGTTAGAGCCCGTGCACGCACAGCTGCTGCCCTGGACAGTGACGTGAATGTTCTCTGATTTATAATTGCGATTGCTATTTTATATTTGGAAGGTGATTTTAAAATGGACAAACAGATCAACTCAGTGGTAAAGTTGAGCTTCTTTCAATTAAGACTCTTATCCAAAGTCAAGCCATTTTTATCATTTGATGATTTTGAAAAAGCTATACATACGTTAATTTCATTGCGGCTTGATTACTGTAACACCCTGTACTCAGGGGTTAGCCAAGCTTCCCTTTGCTGCCTACGGCTAGTACAGAATGCTGCAACTGCATCTTTTAACACACACTAAGAGGCATGATCAGATCACCCCAGTACTCGTGTCTCTCCATTGGCTTCCTGTACAGTTTAGGATAGACTTTCAGGTTCTCCTGCTTACCTTTATGCTATAAGAGGACTTGCCTCTTCCTACCTCACTGATCTGATTATTCCATATACTCTTGCTAGGTCTCTCAGGTCTGCTGATCTGTTTCTGTTAACTGCCAGAAAGGCTAAGCTAAAACAGAGAGGAGACCGGGCCTTCTCTGTCCTAGCCTCTAAACTGTGGAATGGTTTACCCTTGGATATTAGAATGGCACCTTCACTGCATGTTTTCAAATCTCATCTTAAAAAATATTTTTATTCCTTAGCTTTTAATTTTGAGATTGGTTTGGTTATTGTTTTAAGTTTTTATTGTTTTTGTCTTGTGTTGTGTTGCCTTTTTGTGTGGTTTAACTGGTATATGGTCTGTACAGCACTTTGGGTTCAACACCTGTTGTTTTAAAAGTGCTTTGTAAATAAACATGACTTTACTTATATCATCATGAATTTATGCATTAGAAGATCAGAGACAATTTCTCAGTTGTGCTGTAAACACCAGTCTACCAAGAGTCTCTCTCCGTTTCCAGGCACTCAGGTGGAAATGTTAAAATACGGCTCATCTGGACCTCTCTCCAACCACTTACTCTTCTCTTACCTTTATGTTCATGTCTAATCCAGAGTGGTATCCTAAGAGGTTCTACTGTACGAATGTAGTTCCACTTGGGTCAGTGTACATATAACCTACATCTGTGATGCTGGAACCATATGGTACCTTTAGCATGTTAATTCACAGAGATGCCTGAATTTAGAGAAGAACCCCTTCATGGAGCCTTGCGTTCCTGTTGTTCAGGAGATGAGATACTGAAAGGAGAATCTGTTAACTGCAAAAGATTGAATTATTTGCTTCTGTTAGTGTTAGTTGCATTTCCGTGGCTAATTAACATGTGTGTTCTTGTGTTTGTGAGTGAATGGTCACGCTCCTTCTTGCGACACTTGCACAGACAAGAAGCTTTTGATTAGACTGCCCTTCAGACCTGACCTTTGCACCATCCTTTGGGAGGCCCTGATATGCTACACAAAGGTGGATGTTGATGGAGGCATGTGACTGTCATCTGTCTGTGAGAGCAGCAAGCCATGGGGGTGGTGGTATAGCTCTGTAGGTTCATTGTCTGTGCTTGTCATTGAAAGGTCACAGGTTCAAGTCCTACAGCCGGCAAGTGTTCCTACACTCTTGAGCAAGGCCCTTAACCTGGATTGCTCAGGGGTGCCAGACACTGGCTGCCTGTGCACTGATCCTTGGCTCTCAACTTGGAGAACAAGATAGGAAAGCAGGAAAAGAATTTCCCTATGGGGATTAATAAAGTACTGGTTACTGTTATATCATCATCTATTATCAGCTTGCTGCCAATGAAGAATCCTCCCTTTGTCAGGGTGATGGGTATGAATGTAATGGGACTTGTGGTAACACTAACTGTCATCAAAGTGTATGCACTTTACTTGTACCTTTTGTAGTGTGTCTTATCAGTCGTAAAGTTGTCATTTTGATCTGAAACTTCAAACTAAAGATATGCAGCTCTGTATCTCAAACATTCAGTGGAATAGCTGCAAAAACTTCTATTGCTAGAATATAAATGGAGGAGAGAAATTATTTTAAAAAATGAACTCTAACTGCTGTATTTTCTAAACTGCGTACCCTGCATGGTTGACATGGTAGAGACATCTAAGGAATGCTGGAGAGGTCTTATTTTTATGTTCATGCAAATGTTTGCTCAGTAAAAATAAACAAGTTGATCAGAATTATAAAAAATGAAATTCCAGAAGAGAAGCAGACATGGTATTGGATGCTTTTGTTGCAAACCTGATGTCTTTGTGTCCCATGGTCCTGAATCTTGGAGAAGCCAATGGGGATGAAGTGAACCCTGGACCCCCAGGACACAGTCCAGTTTGCTTTCTGGCAAAACAGATCTGTGGATGATGCCATCTCCCTAGCTCTGCACACTGCTCTGGGGCACCTGCATAAAAAGAACACCTATGTCAGGATGTTGTTTGTGGACTGCAGCTCAGCTTTCAACACCATTGTGCCATCCAGACTGGTGTCAAAGCTAAGAAGCCTCAGTCTGAGCAGCTCCATTTGTGACTGGGTATTTGATTTTTTTTTTTAACCTACAGACCCCAGACAGTGAAAATGGGCAACAGGAAATCATCCACACTGATTGTCAGTACTGGTGTCCAGCAAAGCTGCTACATCAGCCCTCTGTTGTACAGTCTATTCACGTACGACTGTGTGGCACAGCACAAGGGCAACACCATCATCAAGTTCACGGATGACACCACCATGATTGGCCTCATCAGTGACAACAACGAGGCTGCCTACAAGAGGGCAGTAAAAGTCCTGACTGTATGGTGCCAGAACAACAACCTCTCCCTGAATGTTGACAAGACCAAAGAAATCGTCAACTTCAGGAAAACCAGAGGGCCCTACTGTCCACTAACCATCAATGGCTCTCTCGTTGAGACTGTCAGCAGCTTCAAGTTCCTGCGCACACAGATCACTGACTCCCTCTCCTGGTCTCTCAACACCAGCTGCGTTCTCAAGAAAACTCAACACAGATTTTTCTTCCTGAGGAGGCTAAAGAGCTTTGGACTGTGAATGAAGACCTTGGTTAACTTCTACCGCTCCACCATTGAGAGCATCCTGAGAGGATGCATTACTGTGTGGATTGGGAACCCGCACTAGCCACTTCAAGGACAGCTTCTTTCCACAGGCCAACCTTCTACTAAACAGTCTGACCTTTGCCCTCTGTCTCTCAATTGCACAGAACTTTCCCTAGTAATCAGTCATTGCATTACTTGCATGATTGCTCACTACTGCACTTCATTCTCACTGGCTAAACACACTTATTATTGCCTCTTTGTAATTTTGTACTGTCCTGTCTTATGCACTACCTTATGTCTATGCACTGTAACCCCTTCATTACCCTACCGTCTGTGTTGCAGTGTATCCCTTGTATTTATTGTAAATGTGTGCCATGTTTCTTTGTCCCCCATGCCCTGTCCCCTCCCCTACAACTCTGGCACAAGATTTTCACTGTGCTCTCTGGAACACGTGACAATAAAACTTGACTTGATTTGACCATGAGGAAGATACAGGACAAGCCACTACATGGTCTGTGGGAGTTGGAAGAGGGTGCAGGTTGTATGCTGCCCTCATGGTTTCTACCAGGATTTGACTATGACCGTGATCGATGGCACAAGGGTGGAGTTTTGTCCATGGGTATGACTGCACAGAGGCTTGTCTTTTGCAGCGTTTCATGAACAGGAAAATGGGACTATGTATGAGCAATGAAAGTGCTTCTGCCTAGCAACTAAGTGCCATTGATGACAAAAGCAGACACATGATCTGGTACAGAACTTTGTGTGGTCACTCATGAGTGCTGAATTCTGGAGGAAAGCAGATATAAAAAATCATCACCTGCACATAATCACCCTTGACTGCTGACAACTTGCTTTTACATAGCACTCAAAATTTCTGCTGAATGTGACCCTTGGAAGATATACAGGAATGTAAACACTACGCATATGATGTTGGTTTCTTAAACAGAAGGTCCCTCTGTGTTGTATGTATACTGCCTTATTTAAGTGTGAAAAGCAGATTGTAGTGTCCGTTGGGATCCAGTAAACATTGGCTATGACTGGGGGGCACTGCTGGTGGACAGCAAGCATTGGCTTATACAACCATTCTCTGTTTGCGTATATCACATGCAAGTTTTTTTTTTTTTTAATTATTTTTACCTTTTCATGAGAAAAGGAGTATGATTAGATCACAGCTGAAACTGGTTGCTTGTTTGGGTCCATTACAGTGAAGTTTAAGGGCCTGTTGTTGATATGTACTGCATCAGGAGTTTTGCATGAGTTAAGCTGTTATGTAAAAACCACTGTTTCTATTTAGCCACTTCTGTCAGTAAAGATGCTCCTTTTGAATTGTGTCCACCTGATGCTGAATCTCTAGCTGGTTCTTGTGATGCAAGTGGGCTCATGGGTGCTATGTTATCTCTCCTCCTACTGATATTTGATTAAAGTCGGATATCCCTAATCAGTGACATTCAAAGACTGGAGTCATGTTTCAAATTGCTTTCCTAACAACCAATGTTTGGACAAGGCAGATTGCGGAATGTGATTTCTTGAAGCAAACTGGCTCTGCTTGTCATGTTAAACAATCATGTACAACAATAAAATGGTGGAATTGAGCGAGCTCACCTCTGTGGCCCTCCTTAATGTTGTCACTCTGCAGTGTTGATTTGATGCCTCTGTTTTAACAGGAAGTAATGGGTCATTGGAATTTATAGCCAGGGAGCTCCATATTGAATGCTACAACATGTGTTCATGTTTTAGCTTTATGCTAATGACTAAGCCTTTGATGTCGTTGTCGTTGTCGTTTGTTGTTGTTGTTTAGTCACGCAGTCGTGTCTGACTCTTCGCGACTCCATGGACCACAGCACGTCAGGCCGCCCTGTCCTCCACCGCCTCTCGAAGCCTGCCCAAACTCATGTTCATTGCTTCCACTGCACTGTCTATCCATCTCATC
>JAACJT020000042.1:1246841-1307758 GCA_009936485.2 Gymnarchus niloticus | reverse complement strand
GAGTTTGGGCAGGCTTCGAGAGGCGGTGGAGGACAGGGCGGCCTGGCGTGCTGTGGTCCATGGAGTCGCAAAGAGTCAGACACGACTGCGTGACTAAACAACAACTTAAACAGCAACAGGCATTATCTTGAATTTTTACAACACCAATTACAAGATGCACAGTTTAAATTCAATTTAATGACGTCAGTAATCTACCGGCAATTATAAGAAGTTGCAATTAGATGGCACCATATCATACATTCTTACAATGTGTACTAAAATTAAAGTAAACTTGCGTTACATAAACTTACAACATTGTTTTGAAATAACTTGAAAGTGTGAAAAGATCCTGAGAACAATCCAACATGCGTCATGCATTCACCTTGGCACTTGCTTGACCCCAACTTCCAACTTCTAGAACATATCAAACGGAAGACTCACTAACCATCCAGAAGATGGTGCTGTTATCTCCCTCAGTTAACATCCATCTGCCTGAAGGGCAGATCACGTGGTCTGGAAGAAATGTCTTGATAGCAAAATCTCTGCTATCTAGCTGATGCTTACAGCAGTGGGCCCATTTGCAGCTGTGCAAAAAAGGGTTATCAAAGTATAATCTACTATACTTTAGCCTCCACAGAAGAATCAAAACATTGGGCCGTTCTCAATGCTTCCTTCCTGTCTTCAGAAAAATTTGCTCTGCGCTGCCTAAATGGCATACATCCGTCCAGTTTGAGATGAGTCAAAGGGGACTTGCTGCCAGCAATGACGTGCACATGTTTGATGGTCATTTTTGCATTCCATTATGACTTTCTACCAGCAACACCTTCATGGTTTTTCACAGTAATTGCAGGCAAGAAAAGCTGTGCTAGCTGGACTTTTTGGGGTGGAGTGTGACAAGGCCCGGACAGTTCTGCTGTTTGGTGGAAGGACCATGGCTACAGCCTGCTTCCTTGATTTACTGTGGTTCTGTGCAGTGGTAGTGGTCATATCAGCCTAGGACAGTTCCAAGTAGTTTTATGAGTGAAAAGAAATGACATATTTCTTGGCTTTACTATTATAGAATCAGCTGACATCCTTCTTAAAGAAAAATGTGATTTTTGGTGACTGTTTAAAACAAGAACAAGCCAAAGACAGAGACGAATGCAAAGAATTTTTAGGTGAACACGTCTGTCTGCCTGCTGCCCTGGTTACATGCATGTTGTGATGACTGATCAGCACCGCAGTGTCCGTGGGACCTGGAGACTCTCCTGTGGGAGGGAAAAGATCACCCATCATTAGATCCCAGTGGATCAAAACTGCCCTGCAATGTCACGTCAAACTCTGCGTGGAGGATTGTCAGCCAGATGTAGATGAGCTGTTCTTTTTGTCTTCTTGTAATCTGATTTTAATCTCATATGTTATAAATGAATGTTTGGGTTTTCGTTGAATTTTGCTCTTCACAATGCACTTGAAGTCATCCGTTTTGTTGTTAAGTTCTCTTCAGTGCAGTTATTTGATTTTAAAACAGACATGCATGAAGACTATGACCACTGTGGACTGATTGCTTGCTCCCATGGGGAACTGTTGAAAAATGAATAAGCAATCCTTGTCAAACTAAAGACACACATGTTCCTTTTCCCATGCTTGTTTACTTGTTTGCCTTCATTTTGTTAATGTTTTTGTGATTAATGTCTGAAGACAAGCAGTTTAACATTTACACTAGTCTCCAGTTCTCTTGCAGCAGTAAAAGTGTTCCCATGTCTTGATTTTCAGGCAGTGACAGGCCGTCGCTTTGGGGACAAGGACTTTCGGGCTGGACTGGAGAATGGCATCCTGCTATGCGAGTAAGTCTTTTCCCCTCTTTGGTGTTTGATGTACAGTTTATGCTTATTAGGAACACCTTGGCAGACTGGAGCTGTTTTGTAGTCTTGTGACATGTGAAATAGGTCCTACAGGATGCCCATTGATTAATGGACATTTCTGCATGGCAAGGATCCAGAAATTCTCCTCATGTAGTACTATTTGGGTACAACATCAGGAGAGCTTCTTTTTAATTGAATTAGATGCTATGCTTTTAGTAAAACTGTTTTAGTGTGAGAAAAAATGTTGACTCCATGGAGGCAGATGTAAAGATCAAGCTCCTCTGTAGCTGGCTTTTCTGAAACAAAAGGTCTCCTTATTTATGCCAGTCTGCCTGCATATGTGAGCATCCTCTCCCACCCCTCTTCATTGAGGCTCTTGGGTCCTACGCAAACTATGTGACACTGAGGGGAGCCTTAACCATTTATGAGCAATTGTGTGATTTGTGAGCAATTGTAAACTTCAGTGCTGCTCCCAAGATGAAGAAGAGCAGAAGAATGGCCTCATTGACAGAAACAGAAATGTTTTTTTTTTTTTTAAATCCAAAAACACTGATTAACTGTTTATGCAAGAGCCATATCTGGGGGGTTATGGCCTGAATGTACTTAATGTTTGCAAGGCTTTAAAATTTCCTACTTGGGGATTTCATTTATTTCCCAATGTGAGTTTTCTTAAACAGAAGGGTTTGGCTTTGGGAAGATACTGGGAATGTGCCCCATCTGTTAGCCATTATATGACAGAGGTACAAACCACAAACAGCCACTAGCTTGAGGATGGTCCTGTGCAGCCAGTTGGATTGTGTAGGCAACAAATGAGTTCTGCTTGCCCATCTGTGTGATCTAGAAGAGGAGAAGGGCCTCAGAGCTGTTTTCCAGGATGGGGGGCTCCACTGGTCTCAATGTTAGGTGTCAGTGTTGGGTATCATTAGCCTGGGTGTGTGGGACTGTAGGGTTATCTTTGTATTGTGATTTATGTTTAATGTGATGTCTTGCGTGTGTGAGAGAGACAGGGCACAGGTGTCTGTGTGGTATTTTCACTTTCCTGGTTTTTTTGTTTTTGTTTGTCTACTGTACATTTGTACTGTGGGTGTCTGTCTGTCTGTCTGTGTGTTTCCATGCTCATTTTTTGTGTATCTGACAGTGAATGTCTGCCTGTATCTTTCTCCCTTGCTCTTTTTGTTGGTCTCTCTATCTTCATGTCAGAGTCTGTCTGTATCTTTCTCCATTCCCCCAACCCATTTTCACACCCATGTACTCATGTCCCTCTGCAGCTCCCACATCCAGCAGCTGCTCTTTAGACTCGCTCTCCAGATGTGCACCCTTGTCTGGATGCTGTTCAGCCATCTCCCACCTTTCACCTTCTGGCCACTTTCTGGCTGTCACTGTTGCTGCTGTTCTCCCACGTAGCACACAGGCATGTCAGTGCAGATCAAGGCTAATATAGTAGTGACTGGCTGTAGACAGGGTTAGGAGCTGCTGCCGGCTTTTCTAACTGAGGGTTTTGTTGTGTTAGCTTTGGTGTAAATATAGTTTTCTGACTGGATCACAAGTTGAAAAGCACGAGGACCAATCCCAATGCTCTGTTCAGTGTTAACGTTGGATGCAAGGAATGCATGTGTGTCTAGATGAACAGGGCATTTTAGTGAAGGAATGACCAAGTTTAAATCAGTTTTTTGGTATGTACATGAACAGGTTTTCACGTGGTTTCAGGTTGTCCCTAATTCAAAGACAAGTCACAAGTTGATGTCTTAGTTCAGAGAGTGTCAGAAATTCAGATTGACATTCAGTCTTTAAAAGACCATGATGATAGCCATGTTTGCTAATGGACATCATAACATAGTCTAGTTTTTCCTACACCTCAGCCCTTCATGTCATGGGTTCCTGGTTCCGGACTAACCAGGTTTGGGTGTTGGTTCAGAGTCAATTTTGTGGCACAGGCACCAGTTGTTTTTCAGTGGAAGCACGGAAGAATAGATTGCATTTGAGTTCAGGAACTGGCACTTTGGCAGGTCCAGGTCACACGGAGAGCTTGGTCAGTAATGGCATGCATACTGCTGACTTGGCTGTCTAACCTGCCCGGTACAGCATGGTTTTCATCATCAATATGTGGCTGGTTTGCAGTCTACTGTGGGCCCTTGCATGCTCACCATCATACCTGAAGGATACAGCAACATTTTCACAGCTTGAGCCAGTCAGAAAGGGAGTTCTTCCTCTGCTTCCTTTCAGCCTTTTATCTGATGGACGGGGCAATAAAACAAAGCACCTCACCACCCTGTTACTTCCCACAGTACAGCAGATGAATGAACAAGAAGGTGATGACTCCACTCATATGAAACACATGTGCCGACACAGCAGATTTACTGCCGCTGTTGTTACTGGAGCAGGGATTCGTACCTCAGCTGTTGCTTTGTTTTAGACATGAATATACGGGTGTCAGAATTCTTAAAAATGGAGAAAAAAATAATACAACACTATCTGTGAGCTTGTTTGTGGATATAGCTGCTGGATGTTTTCATGGTGAGTGACTTGTTTGTGGACGTTCCAGTCAGTATCCAAATGATGCGCCTAGAGGGATATTCAGGCGTGTGACCTGCCATCAGTGCTGACCCGACAAAGTATAGTTTTCTGATGTGAAAAGGCTAGAGGAGGGGAAAAAGGTGGCCATAAGTGCATATCGGTAGCTAACATAACACATATTATTGGCAGCCCACCGTGCTGGAGCTGATGCCCTGCAAGGTAGATAGGGTGCCATCGTGGCCGGTTGGTACTCCATGCCAAAATACACTGGGGACTGTGGCTGAAGATTGTAGATAAAGGTATACACCATATGTGCTGGCACAAATGACAGTCTTATTTTATAACTTGGCTAATACTTTCTCACATTTTACTGGAACAGCTTGGGTTATCTGCCATGTTTGAGGGTTCAGCAGCAGCAGTATATTTCTTTCTATAACAGATTTTGTCCTTCACATAACAAGTCTGCGTCCTTGGCTGTTGTGCCCCCAGCTGTCCTACGTTTCCTTGTCCGGCATTGCTACCTGCTGCCCCTCAGTTTGATGTGTGCTGTGTCCTTATAAATTACGATTGGGGAATGTCTATTTTTAGCTTTATCTGACCTTGAGCTCAGTGTAACCCAGTCAGCTGGAGGTTTGACATTGGAAGTCAGGTTTTGCCAAGGGTGGTTATCATGGGCTGTTTTTCATTGTGGTCTTAATCAGGTTAAGTGGCTAGTAGGTTAAACTAGCCATTACCTGAGAGTTGACAGGACCCCCCCCCCACTGAACAGTTTCCATTGGCCCAGAGGCTCAACTGTGCCATCTCATTCCCCATAGACTGCTGAGCTCCATCAAGCCAGGGCTGGTGAAGAAGATCAACCGACTTCCGACTCCCATTGCTGGACTGGTGAGCAGACATCTTGAGTGTTCTTTCTAGTACCCTCTCTTTGTCTCTCTCCCTCCGTTAGTTTTTCCTCTGTTTCCTCACTTCACAATCCCCCTCCTCCTCTTCTATTTATACTTGCTATGTGATGTGTCCCCTGTTACCTCTCACCACAGAGAGTAATTGATTTCTGTTTCTTTTCTAAAATCATCCTCATCTATCCGGTTCTACAGATGATCTCCACTTTCTCAGTCTGGCCTCTGCTACGGTCCTCTCCTCTGTCCTGTCAGTTGTTCCTTCTGTGTGACCGGCTTACTGTCATGTGTCTGGCTCTAATGGCATGTCCAGCTAAAAACTACAACCAGTCTGCCTCCACTTCAAGGGAGTTAGAAATAATTGCAGCCTCACCATCCTGCTCTCAGTCACCTAGTTGTACTCCCTACGTTACATATATGTACCTAGAGTGTGCCATTTTGAACCTGACCTGACTTCTACAGTACGTCACATTTCCAACCTCAGCCTATGTTGTTGTCTGACGAACAGCTGTTGGTGGTGCACAATGACTGTTAGTAATTGATAGCTTTCAGTTGCCCTTGCTAAATGGAATACAAGACTGGATAATGCAGGTTTGTCAGGTTCTTTCTGCTGTTCATTAGGGTGTTTCATTTCAACCATCCCTCTCTGCCATTATGACATCCCCCTGCACTTTCCATTACAAGGAAGGGATCTCCCTGATCCCTTGCTCTCCTGGTTGATATCTTAATTGCTCTGCACCCTGTGAGAATCTCAGCCTCTCAGGAGGAAGTGGGGGCAGAGGCTGGAGGAGCTTTCGTCAGCTGTCCTTGAGACTGGGCAGTGACAGGTGATGCACGTCCCATGGGTGGGTGGGGAATGGGACTGCAGGCTACACAGCTTCTTCGGGGTTTGAAGGAGGGCTGGTTTTTAATTCGCCAACTGTGTCCTAAGCTTTGATGATTTCATATGCTTTGAAAGAGTTGTTAGGGTTAGTATGTTGTGCCTTTCTTTGCATTCTCTTCCTTCCTTTTTTTTTTTTTTTTTTTTTTTTTTTTTTTTATTTCTTCTCACTTTTTGCTAACGTGCTGTGTTTATCCTTTAATGGAGAATCTATACTGAAGTTACTCCTAAGGTAGCCAGAGGGCACTGAGGTCCTGGGGTCATCGCAGGAACAATGTGATCATTTTTAATTAACTTGTTTAAAATTTTTCAATAAACAATCCTTGGAATTGGTTTTCCCTTTGTCATATTGTTCAGTTACTGGGTGTTAAACCAGACACAGAGGTACAAAGGGCAGCCCTCAATGCAACAGCCACCCAGGAGATGTTTGTTTTGGTTCTGCTCCCTGGAACAGGCTGGGATCCTTCTGTACCATTTATTATTGGTGTTTGACAACCGAGCGTAACTCTATGGATGTGTTCCAACAATCTTTCTGCTTTTTATTACCATCTACCTTGTAGTTCAAAACCAGTGCATGAGGTTATTATTGTTTAAATTACATTCACTTCCCCACCTGCTTCTGTATAGATAATTATAAGCAGCAGCAGAGCCCTTGGCATGGCTGATGATGCAGGCCAGGCAACTGTTGAAATGCTTTTCTCTGAGCTCCTGGTGGCTGCTTGGCCATGTTGCCTTTGTGGGCCCATTCAGGTTTTACTTAGCCTTGCAGGTCTGTCTCCAGTAGTGAATGTGTTTGTGTCCCGGGTCGTAATCACATGCAAGGTGCTTCCCCTGCCTATATACACTGTCACCACTTTATTACGTACATCTTCTCATTAGAGGGACACAGCCTGGTCCTCCTAACTATGAGTACATACACACACAAGTAGGATCAAGAGGTTCCATTACTGTTCCCCTGTACCTCTGAAGGGCTGAAACGCCTGATATCAGCTATTTTGAATGTGTTGCCACTGTTGGTGCCAGACGTGGTTTTTCAGGCATCTCAGAAACAGCCAGCCTCCCAGAATTTCACTCACCACACTGTTTAAACTTTTCAAAAAATAGTGTTATGAACAAAAAAAACATCCCATCGACGAGACTTCTGTCCTTGAAAACACCTTATTGATGAGAGAGGTCAGAGAAGAATCGCACAGACTAGTGAAAGCTAACAGGAAGACCTTAAGTGCAGAAATAACAGTTCAGTGCAAGAGTGATGTGTAGAAAAGCTACACTGGACATACAGCTTGAGAACCCTTGCAGTAGTTCTGGAGGCAGAAGTGAGTCTTGCTTGGTACCGGCTAGGTGTACGTAATAAAGTGGCCACAGAGTGTATTTCAGTAAAAGCAGTTAAACATCATCAGCATTACATCGACGTTTGAGGCATGAATTTCCTGTGTTTTCTCCTGTGGCAGATGCTGATTATTTGCCACCTATATTTAGATATTAGCCCTGTTAGCTGGGGCTGCTGCACACAGAAGCCCCACTGCTAGCTGTTAGCTGCTACCATACACTTTAGGGAGCACTGTCTTATGGTCTTAGCTCCTGCATAGTCCAACTTCTGCTGTATATGTGATTACATTTTTCCTCAATTTTTTTGGCAAACTGTGTGTTTGTTTTCCTGGAATATTGCTCTTGGCATCAAAGGACATGTATTTCTTTTGGGAAGAGAAAAAGTGGAAGGAATTTCTTGTTTGGGTTGGGAAATCTGTGGCTGTGCTGAGATTTACCTCCTTTTTCGTTCATTAACCATTGTTTTCTTGGCTTGAGACCGCCCCCATGGGCACCCCGCATGCATGACCAGTGGTTTATAGGGCAGGCAGCTTTTGTTAGCAACTTTGTTAGCTAGTAGTGATATATTTTGCCATATTTCGGTATTTACTCCTGTGTTTGTGCATTTTTCTGTCCAGTGGCCACATATGTTGACATGTAACATATGATGACATATGTTCATGTCATCCTGCCAGAACCTTGGCAGATTTGTAAAAGCATTTTAAAGCTAATTGATTACTTGGAACCTGTCCATATTCCATATTCAAGTTTGCTACAGTGCCCTCCACAATTATTGGCACCCCTTGTAATGATTAGTAAACAGGTTAGAAAAAATCCACCCTTTGGTGAAGTAGCTTTGTCTCATAAAAATTAGAAAAATGCAGCCTTTAATTGAAAAAAATATGTATATATTTAGAGAAGAACAAATCCCTCATCATGAAATAATTATTTTCAACAAAAATACTTTGCCACTATTATTGACAACTCTTGAAATGATTGTGAATACGATATTACTGAAGCATGTTTCCTATTTAAGTTGTACATTTATGAGTTGATTGGAAGTATTTAGTAACTTTCAAGTTGTAATCCATGACTTCATGATTAACTGGGGTACAAATATGAGGTGACACACAGGCCAAATTCCCATAGTTATCCATCAACATGGGAAAGATAAGAGAACACACAAACCAAATGAGGAAGAAGTGTGTTGACTTTCGTAAGTCCACGAATGGATATACAAAAATAGCTACTCTTCTGAAAATGCTCATTTCTACTGTTAGAACAATAATAAAAAATGGACATCAACTGGAACTGTTACGAACTTGCCTGGAAAAGGACTCAAGTTTATATTGCCTCCATGTACAGTGAGGGGGATGATAAGAGAAGCAAAATCCCCAAGGATCACTGTTGGTGAATTACAAGTAAAATCATGGGGTTACCCAGTCTCCAAAAGCACCATCAGACTCCACCTCTATGCCAACAGATTATATTCAAGGTATACCAGAATGAAGCCTTTTCTGTCAGTTAACCACAAACATAAGCGCCTGGAGGTTGCGAAACACTACTACAACTTTGACTGGAACCGTGTTCCATGGTCTGATGAAACAAAAGTGGAACATTTTGGCAATAAACACTCAAGGGGGGTTTGGCATAAAAAGAAAGATAGTGAAAAGTACTTTATCCCAAGAGTAAAATATGTTAGACATTCTGTGACGTTGTAGGGTTGTTCTTCCTCCAAAGGCCCTGGAAACCTTGTTAAGGGTACATGGCGTCATGGACTCCATGAAGTACTAGGACATTGTAAATCAAAATCTGGCTGCCTCTGCCAGGAAACTAAAACTGGGTCATCACTGGATCTTCCAGCAAGACAATGATCCAAAGCATATGTCCGAATCAACACAAAAATGGTTAACTGACCACAGAATCAAATTTCTGCCTTAGCCATTTCAGTCCCCTGACATTGAAAACCTGTGGGGTGAGCTGACAAGTGCACAAGACATGGCATAGGACCCTGGATGATCTGAAGAGATCCTCTAAAGAGGAATGGGCTCACATGCCCTGCTCTGTATTCATCAACCTTATAGAATGTTATAGGAGAAGAGTCCTATTTTATTGGCAAAAGGAGTTTGTTCAAAGTATTGAATGCAGGGGTGCTAATAATTGTGGCACGTGTTTCTCTTGAAAATAATTATTTATTGGTTAGGGATTTGTTTTTCTCTGAATAACTTTATATCAATTAAGGGTTTGATGGTTGGATTTTTCTCATTTTCGGTGTAAGATGAAGCTGCTTTACTAAAGGGTGGATTTTGTCTAGCCTTTTTAAACTAATCTTTATCCCAACTTTCCCTTTGGGATGTTTGTCTGTCTCTGTCTCTCCTCAATCTCTGACTGTGTATTACAGTAATTGTACTCATTTTCAAAGCATTAAGTCAAGCAGGTGCAGGTTTTCTTTGTCAGAATTCCTTTTATTCAGAACAGCTGAGAGGTTCGAAGAATTGTGTTATAGTGATTGGACACAGATTCTAGGCATTTCTCCTTCGGAAAATTTCACCCAAAATATTAAAGCTCCAATCTTTTTACTTTTCATTTATGCAGAAGATAGCCAGCTGACACAACTAGCAGAGTAAAATGCAGCTTATTTCACTTTGGTATGCTGTTAGCGCACCAATATCAACAAGCCGCTACGCTGCTTCTGAGAAGATCTGGCCCATAACCCTGCCGAGCCAGCTTTAAATGCTCAGACTTTTCCACTTTCCGCTTTTGTTTCTCCTGAATACTTTATACGTCGAGACATTTTCTTTCTGCTTATTTAAACCTACTTAGCATGTATAATTATATGTAGAATTTTTTTTACAGCTTTACATTTAGTAGTATATTGCAGTTCCTTATGTGACTACTATGGTTTAAGGATGCTAGGTTTTTGCATTACAGCAAACTGTGTATCTCAAAAATATTTAAAAATGCTTCAAAGATAGCTTGGTTTTATTTGTCTTGTCAAGGGTGTATTGTTTTTGAAATATTTAGTCACATGCTGTTTGTTCCCAGATCCTGCAAGCCAGGCACAATGCTTCTTGAGGACAGTAATAATAATGGACCTGGGCTTCCTTACAGAGCATCCCTCCTTCACAGAAATGTGAGGAAGTGTCCGTTGAGCCATGGGCCTGTATCCCCTGGTTTTCCTGCTCATATTATCTATGTTCCTTAATCTTTTTTTTAAATCTGAACAGTGCTCTCATTGTACTGCATATCTGCTTTACCTTCCTCTGCACAAGTTAAATTATAAATTAAATTAATTATAATTTAATAAATTATTAAATTAACCTAGGGCCCTGGTTTTCATACCAGCGGTCTGCCTTTCCTCTTGTTTCTTTCGTCAGTGTTTGGTTTGTGTTTTCATATGGAGCTCTGGTCTGATCTGTGTGTTTTATTCTATATTATGATACCGTTCCCTTCTCTGGTTGTGATGCAATTGGCCACCTCCCAGTTGATCAGTTCTACTGAAAGCCCATGCATGCCACCTAAGGAATGAGCAGATACTCTGTCATGTCTGATGAAGAAGTGCAGAATGGTGGCATGAGTGGAGACTGACGTTGTTTGTGCTCCTAAACCAGTCTGTGCTATGGAGACAGGCAAGGAGACAGTTTGCTAGCAGGGAGGAGCCCCTTGGAAACAGAACATCCAAGTCTGCCCAAATGATCAAACCCAGACACTGCCTTACCAGACATTTGACATCCTTGCCATTTCTCTGCCCAGGACAACCTGACCCTTTTCTTGCGGGGATGTGAGGAGCTTGGGCTGAAGGGGTCACAGCTGTTTGACCCCGGAGACCTGCAGGATACCTCTATACGTGCTGACCCCAAGTAAGATACATGGCCTCCCACTGACATGTCATGAAGTGTGTAGAGGAATGCATGAAGGTTTCAGCTGAAGATTGTGTGTCTTCACAGCTGAAAAACATGACCCTCCACTGACATGAGACATGGTGTGTAAGAGGAATATGCGGAGGGTTCAACTGCAGAATGTTTTAGAGGTGACTTGAAAGGGGAAAAAAGAAACCAAAAAAATTTTCTGGTGGAAACGATAAACAGCTTTGTGACGTGTTACATGTCTGACCTTGCAGTAAATTACAGTATCCTCTTTATGATTAATAGCCTATATGTCAATTTTCTCATTTTCGCAGACATAATTATTATTATTATTATTTTTTTTAAAACATTTGTGCTTAATTGTTGTATCTGACATATTAAAGCATTTAAGCAGGACTAAGCCCTATGTGAATATAGGGATGCCTCTTGCTGATCAGAATTCCCAAGGCAATAAATAATACAAGTGGCGGCACTTGATTCTGCTAGCGGATGGGAGCTTCACACATCCGTGTTCTCTAGCTGGAGGAGAATGGAAAGACGAGTGCTACAGTGGACTGCTATTTTAATCTCATTATCTAATTTAGTGATTGTTTTCAAGTTAAAATTTGCATGGAATCTTCATTAGAGGACATTGCCCCAAAAGCACCAAAGGTTTCAATTGTGATTCATTGTCAATCTTATTAGTAATTAGATCTGTGTTACTTGTTGTGAAGTACTCAAATGCATGCATTTTTTTAAAAAGTACAACTGGAGTAAAATCGCTTCGGAATAATTTTTAATCCTGAACGAAGAGTAGAAAAGAATATAAAAGATGTTGTCTCAGCCAGACATAATTTATACATAAACAGGTTATGAGCTGTTTGTTGGAAACAAGCTGGAATCCTGTTTGACCATCCTTCACCATTAAGTGAAGGATGGTCAAACAGGGCTGGAACAAGTAATGTTAAAAAGGTGATCTGATATGTCCTGGTTCTCATTACTGGCACATGGTCTAGCAGTAACCAAACTTAGCACTTCTAAACTAAATTATACTATTTCTCTGTGGTCATATGGGTTGAGTTTTCAAGAGCTGTATGCACCGTGTTGTCATGTTTCCATGTTGACAGTTAATGAAGTGATGAAGACGTGCTTGCTGGGGGCCTGGAGCTCCTTCTGCTAATCTGCTCATGCCTGATGCATCTGATACTTAGGCTGGAAAGCAATTAGTTCAACTTCATCAGCATGGAATCGGCATGGGGGCCAGTACCTCTGCACTACAAACCCAGAGCGGACCCTGGGAAGGCTCTTGGCCTCCATACCCAGAATGAACCCTGGCTCTTGGTCTGTGCCATGTTCACAAGGGTTTAGGACCTTTCTCAAGGGCCCAATGGTGACATGGTTACTCTACCAGCTGTGGGTTTCAAACCAATAACTTTTCAGGCAGAGAATCCTAAATCACAGAGCTACATACCACCCTCAATAAAAGAAAACAAAAATTTAAATCTAAACATTTTCAATGCAAGATCATAATGGATATTAGATAACAATAAATAATTAAGGATCTAGTATTTTATTTCTGAAATGGTCTGTATTAGTAATTTGTATTTGTCTTACTTCAGTTTGGTTTCACCTTAAGCTTTTCTATATACCAGTTTCCGTATAGAGCTAAGGATTACTGTGGTTTATTTATACTTTCATTGCATTTACAGCTTGCAATTTTCCAGAAACTTCAGATACTATAGCCCCATTTTCACCGCATGGAACCGGCTCGACTTGACTCTACTCGCCTTTTTTGTGTATCCATTTGGCAAAACTGAGGATAGTACCTGGTGCTATTTTTTGGTCTCATCTCTGGCGCGGTTCTAATCGAGACAAGTAGGTACTACGATGGTCACGTGAAAACGCTGCAGGCTAGTGATTGGTCAGAGAGAATCAACAGCACTGCGTCATCAACATATGATGGGTTATACTGGGCAAAACATTTTGGCAAGCTATTTTGGATTCGACTGACCGTCTATTGCTTTTAACTTTAACCGATATGGATGCCCGCAAAACCATGCCGTGGTCAACTTCTATTGCATATTAAAATGGGTATGTTGTGTTTGTGTGTTTCAGACCATTCACTATTTAAGTAGCCACCGTAGACCATCTGTTTGGGTGTCTGACTAAGTAAGCCACCATTTTTCAGGGGTGTTTTGTTTTGCTGCATTCAGCCTCTTCTGAAATAAAAGTTATCTCCTTGCTGTGACAAATAGCCACATACCAAGAATCAAGTACAGAATCCCTTCCATATCCTCCATTGTTCTTTCCTATTTCTCGCGTTGAAGATGACGTTACGGGAATTGCGTGCAGCGTCATGACCAGTAGCTTTCTGCAATGGAAACGGAACGCCAAGTGAGTCAAGCCCAGTCTAGTCAGTACCATGTGGTGGAAACATGCCATATAAACTCTCAGATGTTGACTCTATATACCGTTCACCATCACCATGCTGCTGTGTTTTGGTTTCTAATCCTTAAGTTATAATAATGATTTCTCAAAAGGATAACAGTCTGTCTTTGTCTCTCATAGGAGCTCGGATTGCAGTCGGAAGTTAAAGAATGTAAGTTCTCTCGCTCTCTCTATGTCTCTACTACCAAGTTCCAGCTGCCTCTCTCTGCTGCTCCCATGGTGCTCTGCAACGCCTGGCTGTTATCACCTCGCGCAGCTCTTTGTGGCATGGGTCAGAAGACCTTGAATGTATGCCTGGAGTGTGCAGCACTTAATCAGAGGGCCGACCTGGCGAGTTCCTGTGTGGGCTATCCTATTGTGAGAGTAAACGTCTGAGGAGTAGTTTAACTGATGAACAGGGAATGATATGATCTCTCTTCTGTGAGACCGTTGTTCCCTCTTGGGGAAAGCCTCCTTCAACAGGGGTGATGATTCGTGCAACTACCTTCATATTAACCATAATAAATATTTCTTGCGAGGAAACAATACATGTCAAGTATGGAGGAGTAATTGTCTGTGCAAAGAGACGTGATTCTCAAAATCACAAAGGCAAAACAGTGCAGAAATGATTGACTCATGAAACAATATTATAACATCAAAAAATGTCAGCAAGACCACAGTTATACCCCATCCCATTCTGGGTGATGTTTTTTGAGTTTCACTATAGGTTTCCACAGCATAGTCTGAAATGCTCTGGCTTTATCAAAGGCACTATGTTGAAAATGGATGTTACAGAGCAGATATTTGGAGTCAAGCCAAATCCTTCAGTAATGATAATGAAGAGAGAGCAGTCAGGAAGAATTCTGCCAAACCTTTCAGTTGGGATGTTTCAAATGTCAGTAATATGACATCTTTGGTAGTCAGAGTGACCCTGGACAACTAGGAGAGTTGTTTCCCTTGTATGTTTTTCTGGCTTTGATGATGGTATGATAATGATGATCATGGTATGTTTTACGAATATTTTTAATTTTTTTATTTATTAAGAGAATCACATCTCTTTGCACAGACTTACTCCTTCTTTTTATAATCTGCATCCACAGACCTGTTTGTAAATTCTGTCTTCCTTTGATAGTTGTAGAACATGGTTTTTCAGCATTGGCTCATGAGGTATTTAGTCAGGCGCTAACAATCAGAGTGGGTTAAGTTACACAAAGCAGAGCTTATTATTTGGTCACATAAGAGTTTTTTTTGCTGATCTGCTGATTTCTGCTGTTTAAAGCCTATCTTTTACGGTTTTAAAAAGCAGAAACTGTCTTCTGTATAGTAAAGTCCACTTAGCTGTTTTGAATGGACAGTACATTTGTGTGTGGCCCTTTGCTGCTTTTGGTATTCCTGATGGTTGCTATTGCTTTTTGATCACTGCAGCAATTTAAACTTTATTCATAAAGCTTCTCATCCCATGCCAGTACCATGTGAACATAAATGAGAATGTTGTTTTCTACAGTTTAGTAATACCATCCAATAATCAAATATAAACATGTAAGACCATATTTTATTGAAATATCAATGCCTGTAATGAAAATTGACTCCTTTGGTGAACATGAACTTTCACCATGAAGTTGTGTGTGTGTGTGTGTGTGTGTGTGTGTGTGTGTGTGTGTGTGTGTGTGTGTGTCTCTTTGGTCCTCTGACAGGACTAAATGTCCAAGTGATTCAGTGTGGTGTTGAGTATGAAGGCGATGGGCTTATATCACATAGGCCCAAGGCACATGTTGTATCTTAACACCTGAACAGCATGAGTGTTCCACGAGGGCAGCCTGGAACAGTTCCTGTTTAAGATAGCCTTTGCCATGGTTGGGCCCTGTGTTTTTGTTAAGATAACTCAGTGACCTGCTAACGTTCCTCCAGAAAACTGAGGTAGCTAACAGAATCTCTTCTGGCTCAGCATGAGCACATGACTTCACATCACTACTTACACCCATCTTCAACACTTAGTAATGTACAACAGCCTATATAATACAATCACACCCCACCATAATGCTGCACCCAGATTGGATGTTCTAAGCCTAGTAATAATCATGTAGTTCTGAAATGCCCTCTGTTGACAGTTGTGAAGCTGCCTTTGCTGTCTGTTTATATTAAGGGAATCCCATCAGTTGATTCTTATTCAAATTCCGGTTCTTTTGACTTCTCAACCTGTTTTGCCTGGTTGTGGTTCCCCTTCAGGTTCTGATCACCATATACTGGCTGGGAAAAGCTGCCAACAGCTGCACAACGTACAACGGGCCAACTCTGGACCTGAAGGAATTTGAAGGTTTGCTGTCACAGATGAGAAAGGTAGGCCTGAGACATCAAAGAGGTTCAGAATGACCTGTGCAGGAGGAACATCAGAGATCCAGAAAAGGTGCTATCTGGGCACAGGACTGTAGTTCTGTTGGTGCTGAGCAGTGTACTCTTTTTCTTCCTAATTTAAGAGCTGATTGCCATACTCTTTGCAAGCTGAAGTGTATCCATGATTTCAGACAGAGTTACAAATGCTATATATGATGAACCCTTGGTAATCTTTATATATTTACGTTCTTTTTTTTGCATTTAACGCCCAATGGACGATTCTTTGAGCTGCCAATATATTATGTGATCTTTCCTAAAACTACTATAGGTAGCAAAGTGAAATGTATTAAAATCATGACTCTAGAGAAAAGCTGCTTCCCACTGTGTGTCAGCTGTCTGGTAACCTCAGGCTTCTGGATGATGGGGGATGAGGTGCCTGTCATCTTCTAAGCAGGCCTGGCTGCTCTTGGCATGCATGGGAAATGTAGTCCAGAGCCTGAGCCCAGCCTACAAAGACTCAGGAAGGAATTTATGTGGTCCCTTCCTGCCTCAGGTGTTGTCCTGGAAGGCTCTCTGGCTGCAACTTCAGTGATGATCTCACTCCCTTGCCCGTAAAGTGTCAATAGGAAGACTTGACCCTAGTTTATGGAACCTTGGGGGGGTAGTATTTTCTCTTTGGGGACATTTTTTCCATAAATGATTGTTGTACCTTCTATTTTCAATTTTCTTCCACATAAATGTACATAAGAGACCGAATGTGATTAAGTATAACATTATATTCTGTTGGTTGAAATTCTGAAAACATGACTCATAATTTAAAAAGTCATATCAAGCGAAATACACAAGACACCAAATTAGCATGAGTAATCGAGTAACTTCCATGTAGCCAGGGTAGCCATCATTCTTAGAACACCAAGGTGTCAGTGTCCTGCCCAACTGAGCAGATGGACTGCAGATGGTCGATCATGTTCAGTCCTTTCCCTGGCCTATGCATCATCCTTTGAGTGACATTTGGAAAGAATCTGTGCTGTTATCCTAGCGAATGCCTGACATTTCGGAATTATTATGAGGGAAGGAAGTTTTGTAAGGTTGCTGTTGTGTGTTTTATAAGTGTGGCTTCTTATTTAGAAAAAATTCTGGTGCAGGAATGTGTGAAGAAAGTTTAGGAGATACTACAAGACACTCCTTGCCATGTGGCATGTCAGCCAGCGACTAACTGGTGCTGTGTGTCTAGGCTGGGAAGAGGGGGGAAGTGACATTTACGTTAAGGCATGTTGTTGGTGGGGATTAGGAGCACCAGCAGGATTTGTGCCCTGCAGGAATTTGCCTGACAACTGAGCCCTGTAAAAGTCTACCTTTGTTCATAAAGCGTAATCGTGTAGCCCAGCCGCAAATACTTCCATATCCCCCCCTTGTCCAAGACTTGGCACAAAGGCAGGATGAGAGAGAGAGAGAGAGAGAGAGAGAGGGTCGAGGACAGGAACTTCCTCTGACAGGCAGAAAAGTCTCAGGGAGAGGAGAGCTTGCCATCTCTTCACCTCCACCTCATGCAAGCTTCATAACAAAGAAGAAAAAAACACTGCCTGTTTCTCAGAGAAAGAGCTTGTAGGAGAGGGAGGAAGACTGGGTGAAGAGAGTGAGCGAGAGAGAGTTGCCAAGAGTAAGGCTGGGTATACTGCTCTCAGATGATTTTAAATTAAGGAGTGTCATCTGAACTGGGGAGGTTTTCTGTGGAGGATACCATATCATTTGGAAGGAGCACTATGAACCACCAACAGGTACCCCTCAGTAAGCTGCCTTTCTCCACTTTTGCTGCTGGCTTACGTGTGACGTTGACTATTGCCCTAAGTCCTCAGCCTGGTGTTTTTGACATGACCCACCCACAGATTGTCATATTGGTGGTGGGGGATCTGAAAGACCAGTATTATTTGATCTCCTTCTAGCAGTTCTGCCAGTTCTTTTCTGAGGTGAGTGTGCTGTGGAGGATTCCTCCTACAAGGACCTCATTTCATGTGTTTGTTGTGTCCCAGGAGGCCGAGGACACAGAGAGCCCCAAGCGTAGTGTCCGTGACAGTGGCTACATCGACTGCTGGGACTCGGAGCGCAGTGACTCGCTGTCACCCCCGCGGCATAGCCGCAACGACTCCTTCGACAGCCTGGACTCCTTTGGGTCCCGCTCGCAGCAGACCCCCTCCCCTGATGTGGTGATCCGTGGAAGCAGTGATGGTGGGTGAAGCCCGTTCTGCAGCCACTCACATACAGCGACAGCGTCTTCCTGTCCCCAGTGCAACATGTAACACACTATTAATGCGTAGTAGGGGCAGCCCTGCTGTGGTTTTATAATGATAGGATGGTGTAATACTGTATACCCTGGGCTGAATGCAGAAAGATGGGCTGTTTGAGTGCTGCCAGTTGTGTTTGGAATACTGCACAGTTGTTGGTCAGTGGAATCTCACGATTGCAGTGCTGGGCTTTTGGGAGTAATCTCAGTTGGGCAGCCATTGTTTCATGTCACTCAGAACATTCTGCTGACACTCTCCATGATAGCTTTCAGAAGTCAAGATGATATTATTCTTTTCTGTTGTAATAGTGTGCTGAGAATTTGTAAAAAGTGCCCATAAAGCATTAAGAGATTGCCAGTTTTCGTCAGGGAGTCATATCAATGTAAAGACATCGTTTTCATTCTTGGCTTTATTTCTTGAGTAATTGAGTGCTGTCATTGTTTTTCTGTAATTTACTGCACTAGTCGTAGTATCACCTGTCCTTGTCAGCTTCTCCTTAGTGTGAAAGCACTGCTGGGTATCCTGTTTTGGCCCCTTGCTGTGGTCATATCTCAATGTGTGGCATTCTCTCCCTGCTTATGATTGGCACCGCATGCCAATTGGAGCAGTTGGGTGGATGGGAGGTAGGCGTGTTTAATGCCAGTTTAAGTGCTCAGGCCACTTAAATCTCTTGGTGTTCTGCCCCAAAATGAGGTGCAGCAAGACATCTATGCAAAATGCCATTCTCCAGCAAACCTGTGTCATTTACCAGCCTGCTTCTGTCATCTCTTAATTAATTATCTTGGGTTAACCTCACCTGGGAGCTTCTTGTTGTTTCTACTAGTCACATAAATTAAGTTTTTACAACATAACCATATTAAAAACTAATGTCAATTGGTTTTGAGATTGGTTTTGACCACATCTGTAAGCTTCCATAGGACCAGCATATGGCCTGACCACTCTCCCGATTACCCAAGACATGGCCCCTGGGGGCTTCTGAAAAGCCACTGGATCAAATGTATCGGCTGCCTCTCCCTTGAAGGTCAAAGTCCTTTATTTGTCATGTGCATGATGAATGTAAAATTCAGCCATTCAATGAAATGCTTATGATGAGGCTCACATAAACAGTCCCGCTGGTAGCCTCTGTGTGGCCAGCAGCCTACAGCCATCTCCACTTTGTGCAGAATATATGAGATAGGGTGTGGGGGTGGGGGTCAGGAAGCCCTAAAGCAAACGCTGTCAGTGAGGGATACCATGGTGAATTGATTTTGGATGCTTCTCAGAAGAAAGATCTAGTCCCACTAGAGCCATGACCTTCATTTCTGCCACCACGTTAACAATTGGACTCTGAGAGGCAGCTACGTCTCTGCCTGTGCAGGAATGATTCTGTTCAGAAATTTTAGCCGTTTCCGGTAAGGCTAGGCCCATGCAGTATGGCCAACTATTCTAAGCTGAGCAGCTCAGCTCAGCTCCCAGAGACAGGGCAGTCCTTGAGCATGTTTCGCGCAGCGTGTCTTCCTGTGGCATGGGCAGGGAATGGCCCAGCAAGGTCGACATGCGGTGCTCCCAGGCTTCAGAGCAGGTCACAGGTGTAAAGGGGCTAAAGAAACTGTGAAGTGCAAAGGTGAGGTATGTGATCCAGGCAGCGACCCCTACTGAGCGACATTTTACATTTACATAGCGGAATGAGGTCTCTTGGCTCGACATGAAAGCATTCTGTGGCAATACTCTGGTGTTGTTACAGATTCTGAAGACTCTCCAAATGTCACTTCCATACTTTTTGAAAGTTACGGTTTGCTTAAATATTGATTTCTTTGTTAGAAAATGCACACCCCTTCAGATCTGTGAAGAATTCCTTGGGGGGGTTGGCCAAGGTTGGCATCCTGTTTGTGCCTTATCGGAACCTCCGAGGAAACAGCCGGTTCTGAGGGGAAATGATCTGATTGTTGTGAAGCCCACAAAAGACCTCAGACCCACAAATATGAGACTATGTCCACCTGGATACTCTCACAAAAGATTGAGAACTTGAGGGGCATGGTTTCTCAGGTGCAATACGAGGCCTGAATTCCATTATAGGAATGCAGGAGGATATTATTGCTGTCTACCAGCAGCAGCTTTGGTAATTGACTCCAGATTGTGTTCATGGGTAGCTGACCTCTGACTTGGTCACTGAGAGCTGTTAGTTAGTCTTTAAAGTACCGCCTGAGGTTGTTAGGACCTGCAAGTCATTGTAAGCAAGCAAAGGAAAGCCACATTATATGTACACTTTGGTATCCAGTCATCTATGTATGCACTCACCAGGGCTCTCATTTGTAAAATTGACCATGGATTCTACTGTGAAACATGCATATTATGTGGTCTTGTGCTGGAGCAGTCGGGAGACACTTATGTACATGGTATGTGAGGCCTCTGCAAAACAGCCAGGTAAAGTCTCTTTGTTTCTGAATGAAAGATGCAAATTACCACACGTTAACAACAGTTACTGCCCAAACTATATAATGCTTTGATCTTTGTCAAGTAAACAGTTCTCTTGTTCATTGGCAGTGGTTGTTGAGCTTGGTATAGGAGGTGTGTGTGTGTGTGTGTGTGTGTGTGTGTGTGTGTGTGTGTGTGTGTGTGTGTGTGTGGGGTATGGCTTACACAAACAAATGGAAAGTGATTAAATCCCGTCAAAGGGCAGTTTTGTGATTGTTGCTATAAAGTTCTCATGTAATGTTTATTTTATAAATGCCAAATTTTGCATGGAAAGCTGAGTACGCACATTTCAAATGTCTTTTGTGGGTACACAAGCTTTATAAATGAGAGCCCAGGAGCCTTGCGAGCCATTAACACAGCTTAAATCTCCTGTGGCTAATTCAGGTGCAGCAGCTCGACTGGTCAAGTTGCTGCTTATGCTGGTACTATAGCTGGTCAGTGAAATGTGCAGTTTTCAGCCAAAATAGATCAGTTGGTCTCCTTGCCTATCCCTCTGAGTGGTGCAAATGCTGTCAAGACCTAAATTAGCTGAGAAGTGAGTGTCGTGCCAAGTCTGGGGCAAAATAATATGTCAACAGCAGCCAGCAGCTAGAGAGGCAGAGCTGCACTCACATGCAGCTGTACGTCTGAACTTATGTCCAGACTACTTCCTTCATGACGTGAGTGTCTACATTGGAATGTGTTGTTTGGTACTGGAGACAATCCTCCACATCTGGGGATTATGTTAGGAAGGAATTCATACTGTGGGGTAGAGATTGTAAGCCAGGTGTAATTGAATGCAAACTGATACTGGCCTCGTGTATTGACAGGTCCCTTGCAAAATATGGAATTCATTTGGATTGTGAGCATATTGACTCCTTTTCTCAGGGGGTTAAATCGCAGGCCTCACCGAAGCTCCTGGCCTTTTCCGAGGCAGGGCACTTAGCTTTTGAGCAATGATAAACACTTACTAAATTCAGTCATAGTCCCACCTCTGATTATATTCAATGTTTGTAAATGTTTTTGCTCATTAAAACATTTTTAAGCTAAAACACATTTGAGTCAATGTGGAGAAAAACAATAAAAGTGTTTGCTTGTGCTCTAGTAGCATTGCGGAACATACAGATGCAACCAACACCGTCTTTGCGGGCTGTCCGCTGTTGCTTTACATGCACTTATGCATTTTCCTTGTGAGAGACCTGTTACCAAAAATAAGGGCAAGCCTCTGGTAGCCATGATAACTGCATCCCTCCTGTCTTCCCACAGGCCGGGGGAGCGACTCCGAGAGTGATGCCCCTCACAGGAAGCTGCCCGATGTCCGCAAGGATGACATGCTGGCACGGCGCACATCTTATAATGAGCCCCGCACTGTCATGCCCTTCAACCAGTATCTGCCCAATAAGAGCAACCAGAGTGCCTATGTTCCCTCCTCCTTGCGTAAGAAGCGGGCAGAGCGTGAGGATGGCCGCCAGAGCTGGAGCACAGCCACCTCCCCCATTGGAGGGGAAAGGCCCTTCAGGTAGGGAGATGCTTCTATGCTGAGGCTTGTGCCCTAGAGGCACTAGTCAAATATCATAAACTCCACCTTGTATATGAACCTGGACAGATTCTGAATCACCTGGGCCCAGACAGTAAGAAGCTCTCTTGATTGTGCTGCTCTGTGGGTTCATATGGTTTTTATTTCTGGATTCCGTGTTTTCATGTAATGGCTTCATTAATCCAAAATGATGAACACATTAATTACGCAATACTACACCTGAACGGTTTCATGGGCTCAAGATGGGTCAAACTTCCTTCACATTCCAGTACACAGGAGGCCAGGCCCTAGTCAAAGGCAGCAGAATTACTAAAGACTGCAGATGTTTTCCAATTTGACATTTTGACAATGCAGTTTAATTTTGTTCATAATGACCTTCCTGCCTTCGAGCATACTGGAATTCAGGTCCTTAAAAGAACCGAGGCTGTCGTCTTTAGCATACACAGAGTATCATGTATGCTCTGAATACACCTGAAGACATTTCCAGTATATTTCCTGGTATTATTATTATTATTATTATTATTATTATCCTTGCTGTGGACTAGACTTCCTTCCAGGGTGTGCCACAGCATTTGTGCCTTATGCTGCCTGGGATGGGCTCTAGAGTCCCCTGTGACCCTGGCCTGGATGGATGGATGGATTATTATTAGGTGGCATCAGTTCTTCCTATCAGTCTTCAAGCTTCCCAGTGGCATATTTATCATTGTGCTGAAATAAAAATATGGGCACGTCTAATAAAAACCTAAAAAGATATTTAGGTCTCTTCCTCCCCACTTTGAAGCCTTTTGTAAGTCAAATGCTGTGATGCCTTACTAAGTGGTTCATGAATCCTTCTGAGCTGGCTAGTTTTCTGTCTTGTCTTATTTCCACAATGAACAGAAAATAGTGGCTCATTCAAGTGGAAATGGATGTGTATTCTGGGTGTGTTGTCATTGTTGCCATTCTCTGTAATGTAATAACGACTGCTCTGATACAGATTTTGTTTGCCCAGTATCAGACAGCACTGAGAACGGGAGCAAGTAATCTGTTTGTTTTTCACTGATTCATCATTTTGGATCAAATTGTTAAGTAGCTAATTTCAATTCTACACCAGTCTGAGGTTGATGCCTCCCGTAAAGCGCATCTTTTCTCTCCTTACTAATGCCCTCGACTACACAACCCTCTGCGGGAACCTGGGTCAGTGTGTGTGATACAATTTATGCCCTGCTCTGTAAAAGCTACCCGGAGACCATATTGGAGGAGGGGGTTCAGCCAGAGGATAGGAAGGAGCACACTGGGTCCTCACTGAAGACTGTCAGTTGGGGTGGGGAGCGCCGATCAGCGCCACTCTTGTGGGAGGGAAAGGATGAGGAGGAGGCCAAGAAGCTGGAGAGACTGGAGAAGGCGGGGATCCGTGTGCTGCCTGCCGCAGTACGCTATAGGAGGTTAGCCGCTGGGCCTGGAGTGCTGTGGACCAGTCTGACTCTAACACAGCAATGGTGGAGATGCACTGGGTGTGACTGCCAAAGGGATCCCTTTGTAGTCATGCAAGCTTAACCCTGGAATGCTTTGTGGTGCATGCCCAGCTTCACCTGTCAGTGCCCAAAAGGAGGAGGAGAGGGACTTTCCTGTCAATGGGTCTTATCTGTTGCACGTCTTGGTACCAGTAATCATGTGGTGAAATAAGTATTAGCATCAATTATCAACTCAGGGGATTCAATACATAAAATCATCAATTTGGTGCAATCATATAGAGTAAAGAATTGTTTTAAAAAAGCCTGCCCTGCAGGTACCATTCCTTATCTCAAGACATTATTCCAAAGAAAGAAATGTCATGATGTCTTTTTAGGCTATTCAGAGGAATTCCTGCATTTTCATCCCTCTCACACTTTGCTTTCAAGTGCTGCTCTTGTGATTGTACGTAATTCCCCACGGCCAGTCGACTGCACTGTGCGTGCTGACATGTGACCTGTCATGCAGCCGGATCACTGACTGCGGGCTGAATGTGCAGAGACTAACGGCATGGGCCTGAAAGTAGCCTCCGCAGGCTGAAGTTGGATTGTTCTGCCAATGCTGCAGCCCCAAGCCGGCAGGCAGAGAGCCGCCCACGGGCCCCACACCAGGCATCATCCTGCAGAAGGATAATGACTTCCTGAAGGTCCAGCGGGAGCATGCAACAGACTCGGGCGAGGAAGAGGAGAGTGAGCACAGGGTGCCTGATGTGGAGAAGGATGACCTGGCTTCCAGAAGGGCGCAGATGAGTCGGGCAGCACCCCGTGTGCAGCAGCACTTCCTCCCATCCGCCTGCAGTAGTCAGGACTGGGAGAAGTGGGAGCGCATCCGACGCAACTCCCAGCAGGCAGTGCTGGAGAGGCTACAGCAGCAGGTGCCCAGGTGCGCTGCAACAGATGAACAGAGCTTGCCTATGTCTCATATGGCATGTATGACCAAGGAGGTTGCCCGTATGCCATTGACTGCTCGCCTTTTGTGAAGGGTGTCTCTTTGAGAGTGGTCTGAGTGGTTAAAACCCTTTTAGCGGCGTGGCCTTTGAGTGAGAGTTACCTGGGTTACTATTTCCTGTAGCAGTCTGGGAGGCTACAGCATGCTGGTGAAGATAGTGGTGATATGTTGAAGCGTTGTTCTGCTGCAAGAGGTCTTGAAATGGATATAGATACCAGAGAACTTGTGTTGAGTGAGAGGAATGCTGAGAGCAATACTGAAAATAAGTGAAAAGATTGCATATGTGACTTGAAAGGGCATAAAGACATTCCTTTGAGGAACGTCTTTTGTCATGACCTGACCTAACCTAACCTTCCATGCCCTTCCTTCATCCCATGTACCTTTCATTTGAACCTGATTTTACCATTTCTGATATCTTTAAACTTATAACTCTTCTTTCTCCTTTCCCATTTTTCCATCCACTGTTTTTGTCCTGCGTGATCTTTATTGTTGCTGCTGGTTTGTATTGGGTGGTGTGGATGATGTGTTTGTTTTGTTATGTGGGGCCTAAACCTCGGCTCACCGCAGTGAGACTCAGGCCTCCCTCTGGGATGTACCCAGTGCCGTTATGCCCAATGAAATGCCCTCGGTGCAGCCCCAGCAGTTGGCGGAGGAGAGAAAGGAAGGGGACCAAGGAGTCAGACCCCAGGCCCTACCAAATGCACTGCGAGATGATCTGGCCCGCAGGCGCAGCCAGGGTTGCCCCCCACCCCAAAGGGACAACCGGCCAGCCTTCATGCAGGCCCCCATCACCCTGTCTGACCTGGAGAAGTGGGATCGCCTTAAGATGACCCTAGATTCCAGGTGCCATAGGGTCTCCTTGTACAGTTTGCCTGCATCAAATTCCAAAATTAACCAGGAGGGAACATTGTGGTTAATGCTGTGGACTCCAAAGCTGAATGTTGCTGGTTCGAATGTTGCAAAGTTCTGTTGTAATATGCTCATGCACAATACATCAGTATACTTGGTTCCTAGTGATACCAATATACATGTATGCAGGAATTTCTTGTTTACTTTGAATAAAAGAGCAAACAGTGAACATGAGAAGGATGACTACTGTATTAGGCTAATGCAATCAAAACATTTTGGAGAAGCATTCATTCAGAATGATGGGTGCTTTAAGTGGTTATCATTGTGTGGCCCTCATGTCCATGAATATGGGGCCCCTGAAGTTTAACCCATCTCTAACATTGTGAATGGCTATGTTTTTCTTCCTTGGTCATTGCACACTCTTCATTAAATAGTAACAGAATTTCTATTTTTTTTTTTTTTTTTTTTTTTTAAATGAAATTAAGTTGTAGTAGCGTTTTTATTTCTTTTTCTTGTGGATATTTCAGCTTGTCCAAAGCAATATGGCTGCAGAATATCTCTTCATCTTAGTTGCTTGCCGACTGAGTTACTCTGTCATAGTTTGCAAATCTGAATGCCTGTCCATAACAGGTCCTTTCCTGGCATCTGTCGCAGTGAGAGTGAGGCCCCCATCCAGGATGCATTTGGCAGCATCACTCATAAGGTGAACGCCTTCCTGGTCAAAGAGCAGGAGGAGCAACAGCAGGAGGAGAAGGGAAAGGAAGTTGAGCAAGGAGGGAGTTCTCATACCCTACCAAATGTGCAGAAGGATGATCTGGCCCGCAGGAAAACCCAGAGTAGGCCCCTTCCTCACAAAGACATCCCTCAGACCTTTGTCCAGGCCTCCATCACCCAGGATGACCTGGAGAAATGGAATCGCCTTAAGATGACTGTAGAGGCCAGGTGCTTCACTTTCCCCACGTCTATAGCATTCGACATCTTAATTACCTTCACAGTCATTGGTTTGTGTTCATATGAGTTTCACGTTTTCTTAACATGAAATGTTTGACAAAAGAGCCAAAAAGCAGTTAATGACTTTGAGAAAATCCTTAATTTGTACAAACACTTCTAAATGTTTGGATATTTGTTCAGTCCCTAATGTTCATGAAGGGTGTCAGCTATCTAGTGTTACAAGGGCCAGCAGTGCCCTCGGAGATCCTCCTTGAGGTATAAATTAGGAAGTGGAGATGGCATGCAGGCATTGACACTGATTGGCAGTGCCCAATGTGTCATTCATTCCCAACCAGTGCAGCAGCAAGATATGAATGGATGGAGCAGAAAGGCAGGGGCCATTGATAGCATTTGGCCAGTGCTGCACCTTTTGTTTAAAGTAACTGTTTGCCTTCAGTTGTTCTATGTGCCTTCTCCAAAACCTCCTTTCAGACAGTTTTTTGCATTCCCTGTGAAAGGTCTTCGTTGATGTCAGCAGTAGGACTTGACTTGGCAGGCACTGCTGTGTGCTAGTGTAGTCTAGCATAAGGCCTGTTACCCGGCAACAAGACAAGCCACATAGCTCTGGAGGCTTGTGGCTGGTATGGGTGCCATCCAATGCCAGTAGCTCCAGTTCCAGGGTTAGCCAGGCCATACTCTGGCTGCCTGGGAAACAGCTAGCTCCTCGTCTGAGATGTGATGTTCTTTCTGTCTCAATGGTGTAAAGGCATCTGTCTCATTCCTTGAGGCAATTTTGACTTTACTTCACATAAGAGTAAAGTTTCCTTTTGTCTTCCTGCATCGCAGGCCCCTAAAAACCTTCCATACTGACACTCATCTCTGTCTTTAAACATGTCTGTATTCAGGATGTCTGTTTTTTTTCCGTTTTCACTCGTGTTTCTGTCCCCTCTTCACTGTCTTAACTCTGTCCTGCTTTCTGCCCTTCACCTTCCAACTCTGGTGGTTTGGGGGTATGTGTACAGTGAGACCCCCCTAGCGCCTATCTGCCAGTCCTGCTTAGAAAAAAGCCACCAGCCCCCTGCCATCCAGGCTGAGACAGCAGTACGGGATGACCTTGCCAGTCGGCGCAACCGTGCCCACCAGCGGCCGGCAGGCAGTAGGCAGCGCTTCGTGCACTTTGGCCCCGTCACTGAGATCGACCAGAAGTGCTGGGAGAAGCTGAGCATAGCGCGGCCAGAGGAGGAGGAGTTGGGGGTGGGGCGGGGAAACGAGGCCCTGACACTCCGCCGCCTCCTGTCAGCTGCCGCCGTGGCCATGCCCACCATCGGCCTGGGCTCCCAGCTCACTGAGCGGGCTGCCAGGTATGCCAGGGCTGTGCAGTGCTGTGGTCCAGGCCAATGCTCGCACCCCACATAATCTTGGGTTGTGTTGCTCCTCCTCCACTGTCCTGCTTTTCTTTATGCGACACCTGTGTTATACAAAGTCTACACTGTCGCCTGTTTTGATTCACTTTGGGACATTTGCTTTCAGCATGGCCAAGCTGTGTTAACCCGTGTTTTACAAGTTTCCCTGTGCTGCTGAATGATCCTTCTGTGTCTGTGTCACATTATAATTATTTCCTGGGTCTATGTGTACGAATGGACATCATACTCCATAGTCACTGAAAGTTTTATCATAGGATTTGGAATCTCATTTTTAAGGAGTAATGGACAGTCATTTGGTCTGTTTTGGTATGAGCTGTGATGTGTAACGGCAGTGCGGTGAGTGTTTGGTCAGAAAGATGACCCTCTCCCCTTGTCACTGTTCCTTGTGTTGTGGTCCGCCACAGTGGCCTGAGTGATGATGAGACCATGCACTCGCTGATGTGGGCCGAGCTGCCACAGTGGGAGAATGAGGTTCTGGATGAAAGGCTGGCTCTGTACAAAAGGCAGGAGGAAGAAGAGCAAGAGGAGGAGGAGGAGAGGGAACAGAAGCTCCCTGACCTGGAGAAAGATGACATGCTTGCTCGCAGGACCAGAGCCTACAAGTCCATAGGCAGTCCTGCCTTCAACAAGTTTCTACCTCTGCCAGGGTCCAAGCTGCAAACCACAAGAGAGGAATCCCCCAGTAGCCCCAAAGGTTTAATAAAAGCCACCAGGGGCATTGCCAATAGAAGGAACCCCCCAAGATGGGAGATGATCCCTGACAGGCCCAATGATGGGCAAGAGCTCAGGTGGGAAGATCTGTACCAAACATGAGCTAAAGACTAAGTGCACTGCTTTCAAAAACCATGTGTGGAGGTTGGGTTGCTGCAGTTAACCTTTTTGAGTTTTGCCAGATTTAGTGTGACGTTGACACTGAAGGAGATGCTAAAGTATCACTGTGGAAATTACCGCAGACATTTGAGAAGCGCTCAGCTAAACTAAAAACAAATAACACTGCTCTGATTGTCGCTAAAGGGCTGTTGAATATGTTCTGCATGTTGAAGTAAAATCTGGTTTCACTTGTGAAAAGCCTCGTTTATCCCAAGTGCCTAAGACCACGTTTTTGTTTTGTTCTGCTGGATGGAAGTAAAATCGGAGGCGTGCCTCAAGGCACTATGTATGGTCCTACCAATATGAGTCAAAAGCATTTCCTGTTATAGTAATTCCAGACTAAAGCTCCTACATCACAAACCCCAAGGATTGGTGGACATCATGGCCCTCCCTGACCAAGATGCAGCAGTGGCTGTCCGTGTAATCTCAGTGTCCAATGAAGATGAGGAATGCGAAGAAGGGAGGCCACTGCCTGATTTGGCAAAAGATGACATGCATGTACGCCGGACAGGAATGTTTCAGAGAGCCACTGGGCCAGCTTTTAACAGTTTCCTCCCAGTTCCAGGAGCCATAAAATCCAAATCTGCACCAGTTTCTGGTGCTGCCAGGGAAGGAAAGATGCCTCCAAATGAAAGGTCAGGTTTTACAGCTGCTGTTTGATGTGTGGCTAAGGTATTTTGATAGTGTGGAGTTATTTAAATTGATGCAAAGCTATATGGATTAGGAGTGGAATCTAATGCAAGAATGTTTGTTTCACCTCCAGTGGTGTTTTCGAACAAATACATTTTTTTTTTTTTTTCTTTATTGAAAGCGTTTCACATCCTTTCTAGCCTCTGCTTTTCTGTGTACAGGAAAGCTTACAATAGCTTGAAGTTTTGGTTCTTTACACACCGGGAATAGTCTTTTTGTTGAAAACAGCTTGCTTGATCTCTGGAAATATATAGCCTAATGGTCATTTTATGCACCATTTGATTTGTAGTCATTTGTTTCAAATGGATTTTGATTCTTGTATTTTGGCTCCCCATATGTTTTTGTCATTTTTGGATTGCTAACTATGTAAATCATCCTCTGGTCTTAGCATGCTTTCGTCACATAACTGCCCTCACCCTCCTGTAAATGGCTAATTCTCTCATCGGTAGTCGGAGTACCTCGTATTTGGAGGAACCATTGCAAGCACCTATCCCCAGTGTCACCTCATCCATCAACCTGGCTGCAAAACCCAGGGACAGCCCAGGAATGTGCCCACAATCCCCTCAGGAGATAGAAAGCGATGAGGCCAGCTTGGAGAGAAAATTGGTGTTCCCTCCAGTGAATGTGGGGAGAGATGACATGTGGATCAGCCCCACCCCACCAAAATGCGCTTCTCCCATCCCCATATGTTTCCTGCCTGTGCTGACAGGGAGGGTCCGAACAGAGGGGGACAGACTGTGGCAACGGCCTTCCTGGTTAGATAAAGAGATGACCTCGATGTGAGCCTTCCCATTGCCTGAATTAAGAGTCTGCGATTGCAGTGTCTAATGTCTTTATCAAAACCCCTGACTTTGGCCCCTTCAAGTGGCAAGCCCTTATAATGAGTGCCTATAGCTCTGTCTCAGGAGATTAAATGACGTCCTTTCTTTGTTATATTGCTGAGAGATGGACAATGTAAATAAAGCGCATCTCTTTCCATTTTCTGTAAGAGTTCCCCAGCCCTCCAAGGCCCCCTGTAGTATGCAAGTCTACCTGTGTATTGTGACACTGACAGGCTTACAAGTCTTGTCTGTTAACCCTGACAGATCTTTCGTCAAGCTCTGTGGGAACAGATTTCTTGTTCTTTCTTAGTTCATTTTTTGGTTTTGCCTGCCACTGTTACTGTTGTTCTCTGTCCTTGAGAGGAAATGCAAAATTAACTGCCAGGTGGAGCTGGGTCACCCACAGGATTAAATGGGAGATCTGTGCATGTGGTGAAGAAGAGAGGCAGCATGCAGAGCCCTCGCTGGTCTCCAGCTCTCATAAGACAATGAAAGTTCTTAACCACAGCAAATAGATACTTCATGGTGGCTGAAAAGTATGCACCATTTCCTTACATCCTAATTCCTCTGCATGGAAGTAAGAGAGATTATTATTATTATTATTATTATTATAAGGAGCATTAAAAAAACTACGCTGAAATTCTCATGAGTAAACCTTGGCTTTGGAACTATGTCTTGTGATTGAACCAAGAATAAGCAGCCTCATGAATCTTGTAATCTTGTCAATAAATGATGTCTTAAAATTATCTTCCAGTTCCATAATGCCAGTGTCCTTTTTGGTTTTCTCCATGCCCTTCATGTATTTCTAAGCCTATTTTATAATAGTGCATATGCGTAAATGTTGAGAAAGTGAATATTTTTAAAAGCTTTAACCTGCTTGGATTATCATGCTGTGGTTTCCTTCCATAAAATGCAAAAATTCACTTGCTATAGCCCCACTTGGCTGGAGACTTCCAAAGTCTTCCATGAATTTAGCGTTACAGATTTTGTAGTTTGTGGATATTCACATCACGTATAAGGAGCCAAACCTGATGGTGGATTAGTGATAGGGATTAGAGTCACGCATTGCCTGAGAGCATCATCTGGTGGCCAGTATCAGGGACTGCATCTTGGCTCTGTTCTTGTCAGAGCTCTGGAGCACTGCATGCTGCTTCCTCTGAAAAATGCCTATTTCACATGGTAATGTGTTTCCAGAGGTATCTTAAGTTTTTTTTTTTTTTTTTTTGCTGGCTCCCTAGGGAAGCAGAGGAGTCCTGCAATGACTGTAACGTGTTCATCAGCCTTCGTTTGTATTCATTTTACACGATGCTTGCTGTAAATGTCATTTGTCCTCTTTTTTTTTTTTTTGCTTTTTTATTTCTGCCTTTGTAGATTCAGCCACAGAGCTGCTAGTGTGTCAGATGACCAAGAGTAAGTCATTCCCTTTCCCCAGCTCACAAACTAATCTGCATGTGTGTGTTCATGGCTCCCCTCGCACCTGAGCCTTAACATCATATTCCCACACGTCTCTCAGTAAGCACAAAACATATCTATTCAGACATGCATGCGCAGAGACACACAAACATGTATAGAATCATCAGAGCATGCCACCCTGACAGTTCCATTGTGCCTCGCAGTAAAAGACTTTGTTTTAATGTCCTAATATGATCCATTGTTTTATAAATAGATGCCTATTGAATGCTGTACGTTTCTGATGAATGGAGAGCTCCAAGGCACTCTGTTTTTTAGGGTTATGATTTTACTTTGTGGCTCCTGTCTGTGCAAACTCAGAGGAACAGGGTTATTGAAACCCAACATAAGACCAGAGAGCCTTTAAAAAGCATTGGAAATGTGATAAAGGTTTAAGAAATTTGTTTTCACAATCAAGTATTGAGTGTTATAAATGATAAAGATAGCACATGCATGTGCAGTGGTGCTTGTGTTTTCCCCACAGTCAGCTTGTCAGTGCATGGAAGGCCACTGTTAACAGCATTCCAGCCTTGTCGATCAACATAACCAATGGAGTCATGAATTCAGAACAAGTTTGCAATGGAATTGTTAATTCAGGGCCCCTGTGTAAGAGAATCCTTTATGCACTGAGAGAGAGGCTGTCCTCAAACTGCTGAATGCTGTAGTTGGCAGTGAGTAGCAAATCTAACCCCACGTCAAGGTGAAATGACACTCTTCTGGCAGAGCTGCCACAGCATGACCTTCCAACCTCTTAACTTCACAATTGTCCACAGTATGTGAGTTTGGTCCGGTTTCTTAACACAGCTTTTTATAGAAGTTCACCCCAGAAAGCAACAATTTTTTGGTTGATTAGCCTATAATCAGTTACTATAATATTCACTTTAATATGATAATTAATTCACATTTTCTCAGAAACAGCTTGTCTTCAGGTTTTAGGATAAAAATGGATCGAAAATGAAAGTTTCCATATTCATTGTTCTGTTCTTGGAGTACTTGACAGACTTTACTGTTTTCACAACTCATTCATAGAAAATGCACAGATCTTATTTCTACTAAGTAAATTAATAGTGTTACTTGAACTGCTTCCTGCTGCTATGGCTTTTTTGGTTCAAGCTAATTCATGCAATATATGTGCCCATCTCCACTTGGACTCTAGCATTTAAAGGTATACAGCAAGCATGGAATGTCCTGCTGGCTCCATGAATTGGTGTAGTGGACCTAGTGAGCGTGTTAGGTTCCTCTCTAATTAACCTGTGGAGAGTTCCACTTTCTCCTTAACAGATAACCTTCATATGTTTGTTTAGTTTATAAACAGACTGACATCACAGACAACTTCTGACCATGACTCAGCACTAATGTGTACAATAATTACTCTTGTAAGCCTGGTGAAACATTACTTAAGGTGCAGTTTAAATTGTTTGCAGAATGAGAAAGTCCCTTTCAGCACAACTTTTACAAGAACAAATTAGGTACCTCTGTATATTGCATGAATAAATCCCTGTCAACTCCATCAACCATGCTCTTGCCTATGGGAATGACCAAATTAACAAAAAAGACAGTTTTTGCTTTGTACTACTCTTCACAGAAAATGAGCATGATTATAGAACACTCCTTGAGCTACAGGGTAACCACTTTCTTCCCACTGGGCTGGTGTGATTGTCCTGAGAAAAGCAGTTCAGTTGGGAATTGATATGATGGTCTTCCCTTTTCTTCATCTCTATCCCTATTGCTGTGTCTCCCCACCTAGGAGTGTTAGCATGATTGACATGCGCTGCGAGGAGGAGGCCATCTTACAGCCACACAGCCAGGTGCGCCATGAGCTCATGCACAACCAATACAACAAGCTCCGTGAGGAGGACGACCACTGGCAGGATGTAAGTATCATGGAGGGCTTGCTAACTGCCATGGAATGAACTGCTTGGCAAGTAAGCGATAATAATATGAATGATGTGGTGGTGGGGATAATGGTTTTCATGAATCATAATATGGAGGAAATGGTGGCAGTAGATATGATGGTGGTAACTGCGGTAAAGACTACCACAAACACCTTGAACAACCCTTGCTGTTCTACACCCTAGGATCTGGCTCGTTGGAAGAACCGCAGGAGGAGTGCCTCACAGGACCTAATCAAGAAGGAAGAGGAGCGGAAGATGATGGAGAAGCTGATGACTGTGGATGGGAGCCAATCCCACAGGAGGAAGAGCATCAAGACCTACAAGGAGATCGTAGAAGAGAAGTAAGTGATGTTTGTCTTGTGTTGGTTAAAAGCAGCATGTCTTAATATGCTGCTCTGTCTCACATCAACCTGCCCACCTTGTGCGCCTGGCCAGGGAGCGGCGTGAGCAGGAGCTGCACGAGGCATACCGCAGGGCGCGCACACCTGAGGAGGCAGCAGCCGTACTGCAGCGCTATGCCCTGCGTTTTACTATCAGCGAGGCTGTGTTGGAGCGGCTACAGCTACCCAAGCAGCCAGACCGCAGTGCTTCCACAGAGCATTCCACCCCCTCGCCGCTGCCTGAACTGGCCCCCAAAGCCCAGGACTCCAGCACCATGAAGTTGCTCCAGCAGCAGTCTGTACCAGCTTCCAAATTGACATCCATGGTAGAGGCCACTGCTGTCCGAGTGCCCCAGACGCATGCCACTACCCCAGAGCCCTGCCCAGCTCACATGGCCCCACCCAAGACTGTGCCGCTTCTGGCCCCCAAACCCTACTCTACACCCCGAAATTTGCAAGCAGGAGTCAGGTCTGTTAAGGTAAATCCTTGCACTGCTCTGGATGAGTAAGCTTTTCCTGCTACAGTGAGGTCCTTGTTTTAGGCTTCAAAGTTACTCTGTGAGCAATGGCTATTATTAGACATCTTTTAAAGATGCTTTTATCCAAGGTCAATATGTAAAGCTTCATATTCTGTTTTCTTTGTGAGGAATAATGTTATTGCAAGGCACTGGGGGAGGGCAGCACTCGTTTAGTTATGGTGGCTTCAGCTGTCAATAAGTACAGACACATTATGTGAAGTGCAGCATTTATACTGTAAAGGCCCACACACGCTAAGCACAACGCAAGGCTTCCATTCACAGACAACCATCTTAAATCACTTCACAAAGCTGTCCTACAAACTGATTGATCTGTTCATTTGCTGTGTTTAACTTATTTAGCCAGCTAAGATCTTTGTGGTTCTGTTAGGTAACCTCTTCACTGATAGTTCCCCATGAAATAAATTAGTAATGGCATTATTGTCTACTATAACATGACTTTCTTAATCTCATGCCTTATCAGCATGTAAGGTTCATAATGCTTTAGAATGTAGAAGTGTGTGTGTTTCTCCTTGTACGTACTGGTATATGGTCTGGAAGCCCATGTAAGTAGGTCTGGTCAGCTGAGTTGATGTCATTTGGTCTGATCTTGACTGACTTGCTATCAGTTTTTTTTAGCTGGTGGGACCTATTTTTAAGTGTAAAAACACTAATGGAAGAAAAGCAGAGCAGACGCAAGAGCGACAACAAAGGCATCTGGAGCTGCTCTGACAACGATCGATGCGATCTTTCTGCCTCTAGGTTGATGGGATGGTGCGTGTGAATGGAGAGACGGGGGAGGTGTCAGGCAAACTCAACGACCCCAGGGAAGGTGCCAAGGCTGGCAGACTCTCTCCAGCGAGCTCGGTGGCTTCCGTGCCACTATCTCTGTCCTCCACCTTGGGCAGCCCCAGGAAAGAGGTGGAGGATGAGATGAAAGGGAGCAATGCACATGAGCTGTCCCACCAGGGTGCCATGCAGGAAGTCACCTATGTCACACGTCAGGGCGTCGCAGAATCAGTGCTACCCTCTCCACTCCATGATCCTGAATCTGGCCTTGTCCGTCCCACCTCCCTTCCCAGGGTAACAGTTTGTTTGCCTGATCCTGTGGAGAACAATGAACACAGCAATAAGAAAAACAAGAATTTAGGATCAAAATAATATAATAAATTCAATTTGCCATGTTTGTGTTGTTCATCACTGAGAATATTCATATTTACTAAACATAAATTGACCAGGATTCTTTTTTTTTTTTTTTTTTGTTTTTGTTTTTTTTTTACTTCTAAATTGGTTATAATTCACTTCTGTAACCAGCTAGATGTTGCCTTTTAGAAAAATCTAACAAACCATTTTTGTTTGATAGGAGAAAGATAAGCCACCAAATCTGTGGGCTGATTTACTGCCCCCTCAGGAGCTCCACAGTGAGAGTGGGGAATCTAAGATGGCTGAAGTCAGCTCTGCAGCCGTGCAAGAGGAAGCAGAAACTGCAACTGCACAGCAGCCACTGGCTGGTATGAAGAATGCTTTTCCTGTGTATTTGCCCCCCAATGGCTACTCTAAGAACTACAGGTCAAAACTGCTTTTTCATGTGGAAGATACAAAACCTGTTATAAACTTTTGGAGTTAAGTGTTTAGTTTGGACTGTGACTTTGTGCTGCTATCTAAAGCAAGCTAGGATACTAGCTTGAATGATTCTGGCTTGTCTGACCTGGCCTGATTTAATAAATTATTCTTGTACCTTTTAATCTAGTAAGACTAAGGAGAAAGCAAAATGTATCTATCTATCCATTCTTTAAGATGGCTTATCAGGTGCAGGGTGTTTTTAAAGAAGGCCTATGTAAATTAGGTTATACATTGTACATGTTTTCATCCATCTATTATTCATGCTTTAGTGAGGACCAATGTTCTTATCTTGAATTATTTGTTTAAAAAGCAGTTCTGGGTCAATAGAAATATTTGATTACTGGGTAAAATGGCTGCAAAGGAAAATTGGACTCCTCTTGAAATGATGTACTTCGGGACATGGTTTCAGATGATCAGCAGGCTGAACAGAAGGGTACCCCAGTGAGGACAGAGCACAGTTGTGTGGTGACGACCACCATCCTGACGGAGCTCACCCAGATGCAGGTGGGCTAGACTCACATTGGCAGCAAGTCACCAAGGCTCTTAAAGATGAGAACGCCTAGCAACTCGAGACTTAGGAATGCAGGACTGGCCAAAGGTGGAGGAGCAAACTCCCCCACACCTAGTCAGGAAGGAGATTGTGCCCTACAGAAGAGTTATATCACTGCTGTTTGTCCTTATGCTATCCAAAATTTGCAGTTCTCCTCTGCTTGAAGTTCTGCTGCCCCAAGCTGAACCGTTTGACCAAATAAGTGTCTTTACAGGCTTTGCACAGTAGCGCATCAGAGATCCAGAATTCTGGAGATGAGACTTCCAGGAAGGCAGAACTATCCTCACCCAGTACCCAGGCACCCAGTGATGCACCTACACCAGGTAATAATACCAAAGCAGTGACACAGACGTGGATGTTGACCAAGGTGGAGATCACCATAGATTGCTGCTGGAGAGCGAGCTCCACTGAGAAGGAGCTAGGAATGATGGAGACAAAATGGGGCAAGTGAAATAATAGAACCTGCTGGTCCATAGGTGATAGATGTTCATTTTCTTCACGCTCTCTTGGGTTCTTCCTCTCTCCATTTTATTTCTCTTGCTCCATATCTGATAGTCAACTCACATTTTTATATCTATTTCCCCTTCTTTCCTCCACCCCCTTGACTTGCTCTTGGGTTGTGGCGTAGAGTTGGCTTACAGTGCTGGTAACTCTAAGTTACGCTGGGAGTTCTTCACGCTGCCAGGTAAAAAAAAAAAAAAAAAAAAAAAAAAAAAACCCCGCTCTAATTGGTCAGACTTTGCCCTGTCAGGCATTGTTACAGGCTAGCTGGCAGTGTGTGGCACAGCCCACTCTGTGTGTCCTTCCTCAGTCTCTGCTCACTGTTCCCCTTTATTGTATCTGTTCCCCAAATACAGTATAACATGCCTTTAAATACTGTATATATTTGTGTGTCCTCTAAAGCTTGTTCAGTCATATGGTGTCATAGACCCTAATAGTTTGATCACAATGTATGGTCGTCCCAATTCTTCAAGACATTATAGGCAAATTGTTCATGTGGTCTGATTAGTAATTTTAGATATGTTTTGTAATTGTTGGAGACATAATTCCCACTGTGGGTTTATGTCAGGTAAGATCATTCTTTTCGGGTGGTTAGGAAAGATGATTTTCAAATGCATTTTTCATTTTGAAAAAGGATTTTAACACGAAAGTCACATCATTTATCTAATAACCCAAATATCCCATCTTATTTTGCAATTAATGGTGAGTGGTGCTCCTTTGTAGTGTTCAATCTTTGGTACCTCTTTGTCGATCCAGCTCAGGTACTGTTAAGTTCATGACTTTGGACCAGGATTTTAGGGTACCAAAGGTGCCTGTTTGAAGAAATTAGAGTGTTCCTCTCATTGTGATGGCTGTCTCTGCTCCCACATGTCACCCAGATACTCTCTTGCATCATCTCTCTGTCTCTGTTCTGTCACGTGAACATATGTTTAGGGAAATGCTGAATTCACTTAGATAGACCTGGCTAGCTGACTTGTCCTTGGCTGGCATGGCATCTCTTGACATATGTTGATTTCAGTTTAGGTTCTACATACAGAATCACACTGTAGCTAGTTTGTATAATTAATACAGTAAACAAAACACATGATCTTGGATGTTTTTGGAGAGCCATTGACAATTTAGCTGTCCTTGACTGTTGGATTGATTTATGTTGACCACTTCCCTGTAAGTCTGTTGTAACAGAGCTGCAATTTAAAATGTATGTTTATTTCGCTGTGTTTCCACTTTCAGTTCTTCAGTGTTAAATTCTAAGACCTCTGAGTCTAGCAATTGTGCCCTTTAATTATTCCAAACAGGATCCATTTTAAAAAAAAAACAGATGTGGGATGTGTATCTGCTGTTTCTTACTTTATCTGTTTTTGTCTTTCTGACAGAGGGGCAGGAGAAGGACCCTGCAAATGTAAGTACCTTTTGGGAAAAGGGCTACTGTCACAGGCCTGGTTTCCATAGAATCTAGGCTGTGAAACAAAAGAATGAACCAGTTTGGTTATTTCAGGTTTTCTCTTCTGGCTCTAGAGATGTCTCGTTACAATACCAGTTAGATCAGATATCAAACACACCAGAAAATCAAGGCACAATTTTGTGTACCACTACATTAAGGATTTAACACTGGAGATTAAAAACGTTTACGTTACTTAGCGCCACCTGCCTATGAGATTAGGTACTTCAGCTGGTAATTCAGTATAATAACTGAATGTAATTATTGAACAGAGTGAGTTTACAACAACATAACTGTAAGCTAACCCTACCAGATGAGGGGAAAACCTGTAATGAGGCCAGTCCTCCTTTCTTTCTGTTAATCCTTGTGGTTTTAATTCTGTTTAGTAGGCTCACTAACACATAGTAGTGATGACACAAACAAGTAAAAGTTAGTAATAGACTGTGGCTCCTGTCACCTTTCCTCTCTTCTGTGTTGTGTCCATTGCTGCGTCCTGCTGTGTGCCTCTGTCTTGCTGTATCATGGTATGATGCCGTTACGGCCCTGTCAGATCCCCACCCCAGTGTTGAGTCTGCCCAAGCGACTCGACCACTGGTCTTGGGACCCAGATGAGGAACGCAGGCGTCAAGAACGATGGCAGCAGGAGCAGGAGCGCATGCTTCAGGTATATAGACCAGCTCCAGCCCAGTTGGCCACACCCACCTGCTCAAGCCAGGCCCACCTTGCCCTTTAACCAGCAGAGATGACTGCTGTTTGTCACATGTGCTCGTGGCACACTCCCCTAACATGCCACACTCCAGCAAGTTGCCCCTCCCCATGATCCTTCATTTGCTTATACACCTTATATAACCACCCTCACCCCTCTGCCACCACTGTTGGGGTCACCTGTCATTACCTGTTACGGACGGCAAGCTACCTCCTGACTCAATGCATGCTGTGTACAGTAATGCAGCATCCAAATGTGGCTTCTGAGTATGCCAACTATGGTAAAAGACTAACAGAGTGTCAGCGGAAGGTAATTGCTTGGCCATTAGCTTGTTGGTTTGATACCAGTCATGCCAGTTCACATTCTGCTTATTTAACCATCTGCTTGCTGGACCTAGACACTTCCGTTCTCTGAACGGAGAATCAGCTCTTCAGAGGCCACTGAAAGACAAGCTGTCAGAGGTTCCGGTTTTTACTAAAATTCCCCATTCAACCTGCCTGATATCTGTGTTGGGTTAATAGACTGGCAGAGGTGTTTGCCTTCGAATGTGCATGTCTGTCCTTTTCAAATATTTTAATGTTCTTCCTTCCTTTGTCTGTGTCTGAACCTGTGCCTTGTTCAAGACAGGCAAATGTCACGAGACCAAACTAGTGGCCATGTGCTCCTAGTGGCCCCTCATCCTGTTGATTGTTTGACCCATGAGTTCTGTCTGTGCCTGGGGGCAGGAGAAGTACCAGCAGGAGCAGGAGAAACTGAAGCAGGAGTGGGAGCGAGCACAAAAGGAGGTGGAGGAGGAGGAACGGAAGTACCATGAGGAGGTGAGCGCTTTTACGGTCCATTTCCATAGCTATTGCATTTTTCATGTTTGCATGAGGTTGCAGCATTCCTTTTGACTTTTCTTTTTTTTTTTACAAATCTAAGAAGTTATTCAAGCATATTAGCATGTGGCAGCTTTGCTGAGTGAAATAAGGAGTGGTGGCTACTGCAGAGCCAGTTCAGCAGTTTGGATATGAGTGAGCTAATGGTGGCTATGCTGGAAATGAGCGAATAGCCTGCCTGACTATTGTCACATTCATGTGAGGAAAACATACTGAGGGGAGACAGCATTTCCAAGCTCTAGCACCACCCTGGTATGATGGTAAGGTGTGGCTTTTCTCGATGTGCTGCCACAGGAGAAGAGAATCCTGGAGGAGACAGCAGCCCCCCTGACGCCCCACGTGTCTGCCCTGTCGTCCCCTGTATTCGGAGATTTGCCAGCATCTGCCTGCCCTCAAAACACCATCGTCCGTTCGCTGGCTGACTGGGAGCGCAAGCAGGAGCTTCTGGAGCAGCAGATGGTGAGTGGGGAGTCCTGAAGGTCAATTTGGGGGGCCAGGAGCACCCAGATGCTTTTCTGAAGTTATAATGATCCATAATTTTGAGATTATATGGATGTAATGCAGTATGTTATGTACATAATATATTCATGTTGAATTTTTATAATGTTGTATAGTACAGAAAAGTTAGGAGAGTCATTGAAATTCTGTTGTGGAGTTAAGTGCATAATTTGTCCATTGGCATTCCCACACTCAAGCACAGGGTCCTGTAGAACTGTGTGAGACACACTGACTCATATTTTACACTTGCCTGGCACTGACACAGAGGGAGCTGTGGGACAATCCACAAGACAACGGCGTGGGCCAGGAAACATTGACCGAATGTGGGCCAAGGTGAGTGTTGGAGAATCTGGTGGGAATGATGTGGCAGTCAGTTGCCTGCATTTCTTGTAACTGTTTAATAATGTCTTTGTACTTGATGACCGGAACGTATAAAGTGTAAGACCACTAGTGGAGGTGCTTCCATTATGCATTCTTTTCTAATGCGATGCATAATTGTACATTGCAAATCTTATTATCAGCATAACAACTTGAGTGAAAACTTGACTCTTTGAAAAAATGTACAGGGATTTTAGAATTCTGGTCCCCCTTTTGCTTTAATGACACTGTGTACTCAAGCTGTCATGGACTCCACAGATTGTCTCAACCTAATATTACATGTTATCCTGGTATGGTCTGAGATTGTATTGTTACCCCTATACATGATTACCATGTTTCCACCATGTTTAACTCTCCTTATTGATACTTTGTGTCATCAGTATCCCTTCTGTTTGTTTCCTCACATAAATCCTCCTGTTACTACCATAAATCAACCAGTTAATTGCACTTTTAACCCATCCTAAAAATTTGTTTTCAGGATTAATTAAAATTCCCAGGTTTTCAACATGGTCTCAGACTTTTGTTCCCCACTATATGTAGTCAAATCTACATACTGCCATTTTTTGACTGACACTACTATCAAATCAACCTTGTTATGTCTCGGTTTCATGCTGCCGGCATCACCCACTACAGCCCAACCCTGCAAAGCACCAACCAGACAAAACCAGCAGTACTGAGTCTACAGAATGGCCAGCAAGCCCCATTGGAGCCAGGCCAGTCCTCTGAGATGCCTCAGCTGCAGTTCATCCAAGGTGAGCAGAAAGACATGCTCCTGTCTTTGGGTGGCAGGAGCAGTATGGCCTTAGGCAAGAGGAGCTAAGTATGAACTTCGAGAACAGTGATTAGAGGATTCCTTTCTCAAGGATTTGCACTAGAAATTTCAGTATAAGAAGATGTATCATTTTCAGGATGGTTTGTTGTTTTGTTAATCTAATTCTAAAAAAATACTTATTTTATTGTATGTTTTGTGATTATGGTGGGTTTGGTAATCTCCAGATGTTTTCTTGTTGCCTTGTTCCCTGCCTAGAACCTTCATGGGACAGCGAGAGGTCCGAGGCTAAGCAGCAGGATGAGACAAGGAAGAAGACTGCCTCCTTGGATCACAACTGGACCTCTCAGCAGACACAGTCTGGAGGACTGAAAAGGTGTGTGCACGCGTACGAGAAAGGCAGAGGAAAGAGAGAACAATGCTGTTTCAACATCACAGAATTTGACGCTGTCAGCAATTTCTGGAAAATTTCATCACTCTGTCTGTCTCAGGCTCACTGAAATATAACCTTATGCAATTCAAGTCTGGTGAGATAAACTGGGTGCTGCCAGAATGCTCTGCTTTTTGTTTTAGAAAACATTTCTTTCCAGCTGAGTAACCAAGGCAACACATTAGTCTACTCTAATTGACTCTGTACTCCAAAACTCTACTGTCAAGAAGAACATTTCTCCAAGTATTGCACTCAGGAAATAGGATTTGTGTGTCATGATTCTGAATGTTACCTGTGAGAGTCTGATTTTACCAGTCACTGTCTCTTTGCTCAGCTGCTGGTGAACTAGGCATTGGCTCCATCTCAGTGTGGTTCACAGCTGTTGAGTGTTGGTATGGACTTGCTGTCTCCAGGTCTGGATCCTGTGAAAATGTAGGGACAAACCCATCTAAATCATCCCCATTTTCATCTGCCACTCAGCCCCCATCTCCCAGCAGGTAGGGAACCCCCCCCTTCCCCACCCTGTACTGTGACCCTTTCACACACTGACTGAATCATCCTTGATTGGCCATCAGTCATGGAGCCTCATTATCTGACGAACTGTGGCTATCATGTGTCCACTGTGCTTTTGACTATCTCATCTTCCAACAAAGAATTATTTTATAAAAATATGTGTGTAAATGTAGATATGACCAGTTAATAATGTCACACAACTCTAGTAAGAGTCTTACCATGTAATCCCTTCACTGGATGTAAGAAATGAAGTGCGTACTCTTCCCCATGCAGGTCGGTGAGTGGGAAGAAGCTGTGCTCCAGTTGTGCCCACCCATTAGGCAAAGGTGCTGCCATGATCATTGAGACCCTTGGCCTCTACTTCCACATCCAGTGCTTTAAGGTCTGTGTGGCAAGTATGGTTTTGGTAATACATAGGGCGCATCTTGTAAGTTGCTGCACTTTCAGTTAGGTTCTGCACTTTGAGTAATACAGATGTCAAGAACAAATTCCTCCATTATTCATGAGAATGATGAACCACAAAGGCATAATAAGGCTTTCTATAGGCTGGTGTAACCTGCAGCCCAGTGTGCTCTTATAGGAGAGCACTAATGCTGTGTCTTCAGTCCTGTTTCAGGCAGCCTGTTGTAAAGCTACCTATGAACTAAGGCCCTAAACTGAACTAACCTTTTCCCTCGTTACATTAATTTTACCTCCACACCACTGAGGTTTATGGTGGTCTGTGTAAAACTGCAGAGCTTTCAAAACTGCATCCCTGCGAATAGAAACCCAAAGAAGGGAACCTGCTCATTACAGAGGTTCAAAGTTCAAACCAAGACAGCCCCTTGTCAATCCCAGATATCCCTGACTGGAGATGTACTAAATACTGCCTCTCTCTGTGCTCCAGTGTGGGGTCTGTAAGGGACAGTTGGGGGACACAACTGCTGGCACAGATGTGAGGATTCGCAATGGCCTTCTGAACTGTCATGATTGCTACATCAAGTCACGCAGTGAGTCTCATAGAATATAATGCACAGAAACACTATGCTAGCCATAGATAAGTGTCAATCAAGTACTACTTACTTTTAGCATGGAAGCGCTTGTTCCAAATAAAAAACTCAACTGCATGCAATTTTAGTCTATCACAGTACACATACTGTGGACAATTTACTGATGCCCTTTAACCTAACCGCATGTTGTTGGACTGTGAAAGGAAACTGACATAACAAGGAGAGCATGCGAGCTCCACACATGCAGAGCAGAGAAGAAATAATTTGAACTCCCAATTTCATGAGGAAATGTAGTTTTCATGTCCAATTTTTATGTTTTGAAGCTGTAGTGTATGCTGAATGTGCATATGGTATATGCATCCATCCATCCTCGAACCTATTATCCTGGCTACAATCACTAGGGAGCCTGGAATGTATTATAAACAGCATAGAAAATAATGATGAGGTGTACCATTGATGGGATGCCAATCCACTGCAGGACACAAACACACATTTACATACTGAGACTGTGGGAGAAAATAAGAAGGGACCTGCAGAACCCTGGAGAAGGGAGGCAACAGTGCTGCCACTGAGCTAACGTGCTGGCCCTGTAAAATAACTACATTTTCTATTCTTTGAGGATCCCTACATGGCCAACAATGACCACTCTGTAGACATTAGGCGGTCTATTTCCATTCTTTTCAGCAGCCAGATGACACGCTTATAAAGGTTCAAATGAGAAAAGGGGCTATAAAAGGGCTGGTGCATGCTGAGCAGAAGCTGTTGTGTTGAAAGCTCCTGGCAAACCAGGTCCATCCCTTCATGATGACGTCCCTGATGGCGCGGCTTGTTTCCAACAGGATAATTCCCCCACTGATGTTGCTAAAAGTCTATGTGAATGTTTTGTGGAGCATGACTGTGACTTCAGGTTACTGTCCGGGCCACCATTTTCACCAAATGTCAATTATCAGAGTTTGGAACCATTTAGGTCTGTTAAGCCTTCAGAGGCATCACTGAATCAGCTACAATATACAGTCACTGTCATGCTCCTAAAACCATTTATGCACACACTCCTAGTGACATGGCAAGGAGAACTATTCTGCTGCAACCAATCTGTGTCATCGTGATAGACAGTCACCATTAAGGGGTACAACTGGTTCATCAGGATGAACTAGTGGCCAGAAGCATTCAGCACAACTGCTTCTAGTCAACATGCCCCTATCTTTTTATTTATCCTTCCTCAATGTTACCATTATAGGTGTGCCCTCTGGCTTCTGGGAGAAGCCATAGTCATAATATTTTGGCTCATTGGTACATATACATTGGCAGTATTACATAGGTGATATATAATTGCCTATGGCAGAAGGTCCCCTCCCAGTCTTGGCGGGGAGCTCATCTGAGCAGGATCTCTCCTAGGGCACCACGTGTACAATGACTGCCATGGCATATACTGTATATATACCTGCACATACACACACACCTATTAAATAAATATACGTGCATTCACCATACAGACAAATAAACTTCAGTTACAGACACACATACTTAAATTTGTAAAAGCTCAAAAATTCACTTTTTCTTAGTTTTCTGCATCACAATAAATGTGATTCACTCAGCTAACTTGCTGCTTTGTTGTATTGCAGTTGCTGGGCAGCCTACCACTTTGTGATGACCCTTGATCCTGGGAGAGTGGGCGGTATAGTGAACCACACGTACATGTATGGACAATCGCCAGTAGGATACGAGTTTGGTGGAGTCCTTCCCCGCAATTGAAATCCTCAGACTTTTTCATTTCAGCTGACAAAAGAATGAATTCAATCTTTTTATTTCACAACAGAAATCTGAAAGTTTCCCATAGTTATTTAGTTGGTTTTAACGACTACAGTGAGTTAACATCCGATCATGTGAAATATTGGTATTTTTTGAACTTTATGATGTAATATGGCATCAAAATATTAAATTATAAATATTTATATAATTATAAATAAAGTTCTAAGTTCTTGAAATGTGTTTTGCACAATATTACAACCCATAAATACTGTAACCATATAGCCACATAAAAATAAGCAAATAAACATACACCACTGTTTTTAGAAAGATATAGATAGGGTTGCTTGGAACTTGATGGTTGTAGTTTTTGAGGGGTTGATTTCAGTGTGCAAAAATGTGTAACTGGCACAGATTGTGTGCAATATTTGGTCATAAAAGGAAAATGTTTTCACTGTAAGAGATGTGTATAAGCACCTAGGCTGTTGTCTGATATCTACTGCCGTCTTGTAATGAAAATTCTTATTTAGTGTGATGGACGAAACCCGGTTTGTTGCCAGAGTCCATGCAGTACTGGCAGTTTTATTAGTGAAGACTTGTTCACCAATAATTTCAGTAGATTAGATATGACATTTAACTACTAAAGTGATTGGATATTTGTCAAATGATGCTCGTATGTATTAGAATGGACAGGGCCTTTTTCACAATTACTAGACAAAACTAAGCAAAATTATATTTTTGGGGATATGAATTAGCAACACATTTCGTAATGCCTTAATTGTACATACTTCACGGAACCGACTTTATAATTTTTGACCTGTAGTAGTTTTACAGCAAGCACACAGCATTTATGTTGGAGAGCTCCAATTGAGTTCTCAAGTTGCAATGGTTTGAGTATGAAAGTATAAAAATTTTCAAAAACCACAATTCTGGAAGGCTTTTTGGAGGTGTTTGATTTGTTGAATCTGATTCAATATTTAATTTGCCTTCAAGTAGGCCTATATTGTTCAGTCAGGTCGAAAAGAAGCTTGGTTTATTTTGTTAGATACAAATGTATGCTTCCGTGGTTATTTTTACGTTTCGGGCGTAGCAATTGAATCACCTTATTATTCGTTTTTCCGATTTCAGCAAATATTAATTATCACGCGAACGTAGCAGTAATTTATTTGAATAAAGACGACGCATGATTGCTCTTGCGTCAGTATTTCCTCAGTGATATGCCCCAGTTTTCCTCTATTTTTTCGGTTTCGAATTGTCATAATTCAAATTTTATTTTTTAACATTTCGTTGAATCTGTGCCTTAGGAATGCAACTGATTGCACACATTGCGTGATGTTAGGTCTCGGAATTGAATCCAAAGATGTTTTCTGTATGGGGTTGCCAAGTGGGCGTGTCGGTGGAGGCGGTAACCTGCTGACGTCCATCTGGCAAAATTGTTAAAAAACAGGATAAAATCTGCGTTTTCTCTCGTATTTAAAACTGAATGAGCTCTCAGGCAGGAATGTCACGTTCCTAGACACTTCCAACTCTACTGATTTAATTTTCGAAATGTTGTATTTATGTTAATCCATTGCCTTAATGGTGTATTCATTTGCATTGCACAGTAAAGCAATCTCGCATGGCGTACTGTAAAATAAATTTTGCGGTAATCGTTGTCTCAGTCTATCTTGTCTAAAGCTTTGAGAAATCACAACAAGAAAAGGAAACCTATTAGTCTTGTCTTTACTGGAATGTTTCAATAAACCTGCAGCAGTTCTACCAGCATTGAAACTACGTTCTGATTTATTAAATGACGTCTGCCGTCCGTAGCTGCTAGTGCGCTGTAAATACTTCGTTGCAGATTATTCTCCATCGAGTCTTGATATTTCCAAGATATGCTTACCGTTCCCCAGAATTTACAAATCAGCGAATATCTTCGAACTCCCATTTTTCTTCGTTTATACAGCTTTGCAGTCGAAACCCAGTTTCCTGTCATGTAGTATTAAGTTGTACTTATGTATCACGTTTACTTAAAATATGAAAGATATAAAGCGAAAGGGGGAGTGGCAGTAATAAGGCAATAATCTTCTGTAATAATGTTTGGAAAGAACAATTATATGGTGAAAATAAGAATATTGTTTTAAGTTCTGTATTTATTGTGATATCGATCTGAAAATAAACAGTCGATTTAATAAAGAGATGTTCAAATGCAAAAGCTTTTATAGCAAATGTTATGTTTATGTTTATAAATAAAATGTTCAAAACTACGTTTGGTATTATTGTGCTTAAAACTGCATTTACGAAGTAGGTTTTCCAAGTTTATAAGCGTACTTTGTGGAATATGGCGTCCCTCTGACTCTCTCCATGGTGCTGAAACGATTACGTGACCATAAGTGGTAAGTTACCACTTAGAGAAACGAAAAAGCACAGGCTGCACAGCCGTTGGAATTAATATTGTTTGAGTTGTACTGGCACTTACTAAATCATTTTCATTGCGTAAAGAATGTAGGCCTATAGTACATTTCAAAATTTTAATGAGGGTTACAAATCCCAGAAGTGACCACAGGAGGGCACTGCAACACATGACAACTAACAATATCAGTGTATTGCGGTTTGTTAGGTTTGAACAATATTTGTAGTGTTCTGTTATTAATGTAGAAAAATAAACAGCAAAAAACTGACAAATGATACCACTATAAATGAAAAATAATTAGCCACACACACGCTTATAATTTTATTAACAACAAAGTCAATATTACACTTTTGGAAAACTATATATACACATGTAGAAATATCTTCTTTTAAATATAAGCATCCATAATACCTACATATAAATAAATTTAAATCCTGAACAAAACCTGAAATGCTCACAAAAAGAAAAGAAAATGATACTCATAAAGGGGCATGCGAATAAAATGTAACAAGTTACAATGGCTGTCTTTATAGAAAAAAATAAATCTGTGATGACCGTATAAAAGTTCAAAAATGACTTGTCATAAACTACGGGGTAAACATGTTCAGCTATTGAGGACAATTTTTATACTTGTAGTAACACTATACGATTGAGCCACACAAACACAGCCGTAGAAAGACACACAAAACGTTTACGCATTTCGGGGAACAGTGAAATGTGATTTGTGCCTTTGGTGAAGTTGTTATAAAACTGAAACATTAACAGTCATGGAAAAATATCCTGACAAACTTTCAACAATCAACCAACATGGTGACGGGTAACTTATTCTAGCCACGCATGTGCTCACCTAAATATCTCGATATGAAAAAAAAAAAAAAAAAGTTACAAATACAGTACGTAACAGTGATACTGAGTTATCGAGGTCCTTGATCAAGAGCTGGCAACAAATAACCACCAAGAAGGACGACCACAATGCTGCACATTGCTCTACAATGATCTTGTAGTATTTCATTCCGTTCGTCGTCTTTTCCTTATCAGTATCCAAAGTGTTCAGACAGTTCCTCTTCTATTAATCATAACGGTGCACTTTACAGAGCGAATTTGTTACCTTTTTATCGTCTTTGAGTCAGTGATCAAAACATGCTACTTTTTACTAACGTGCCTTTGGCTCCGTTCTGTCTCTGCAAGGAAGACAATACGCTCGCGAACGGTCCACCTAATGAGTCTGGAATGGACGTAATGGTGCTTGGGGTAGACGCCCATCCCTGACTCGGTGCAGTAACCCCTAGACCTCCAGCGACTGACGTCTTCACTTGTTCTACTGGACCATTATTAGGAGTAACCTGACCTCCAGTTGGACTTGGTCCCCCACAGCTAGTGTTGGGATTGGGGTTAGGGCCCGGACCCCCTGTACTGTCTGGGTCGGTAGCTTTCGACTCTTTGCTTTCTTCGTCCCTCGAGTCAGACTTCTTTCCCGATGATCCGTTCTTAGCAGCCGCAGCCGCAGCTGCAGCTGCTCGTTCTTGTTTGCGGAATTTAGCTCGTCTGTTCTGGAACCACACCTTCACAATATTTGAAGTTATAGGAAATTACTAAATCATTCATTTATGTTGAATTACAGGTACTTTTGAGTTTGTATTTTCGATTTTTCTATTTTACTCACTGTTAACTGTAAATTATAGTGTTCGGTATATTGTGAAATGCTCTATTGAAGTCGCAATATAAATTGAATTCAGCGTGTACATGTTCAAATGTCTCGCCTTTGCAATTATTTTCCCGTTTATAAAATTTAGTTATTTGGCTGAAATATATACGCAGCATTATCTTTGAAAATGTACTTCAGGCGTAAAACAAACCTGCACACGTGCTTCCGTGAGATCAATTTTGAGCGCGAGCTCTTCTCTCGTGTAGATGTCGGGATAGTGAGTCTCCGCAAAAACCCGCTCCAGCTCCTTCAGCTGGGCGCTGGTGAAAGTGGTTCGGATCCGTCTCTGTTTCCGTTTCTCGTTTAGGCCACCGTGATCCGTGAACAATTTGTAAGGGACTGCAAGCCAGAGAAAGGTTACAAAATAAATACAGTTTAAAAGATGCTAAATATATTGCAATCGTACTCAATGTTAATGGACAATATCTTTTTGACTTGTATTCTGATTATAAATAGCGCATACTGCATACAAGCTAACTAGTATTTTAATTACCTGTCTACATCAAAATAAAATATAACTTGCAATTTTTAAAAATAACCAAAGCCTTTATGGATTGATTACAGTAATTCAATGCCACATATCGAATTAATTGAGCATTGTATTTTTTATGCACATTCATTTTTTAAAAACGTGAAACCTGTTGTAAGGTTATAGTTCTTGTCGGTCTTTGTATAGTGTACGTAAAAGTGCAGTGACTATAATGAGCTTCAGCCTTTGGTTATTTAATTATTTTCAAAGCTTTACGTCTCATCGCAAAGTAAATAAATTATGCCCATCATTTTGGCAGCTTAAGATAATTTTGTTGGCGGTTCGGGTGTGACAGGGATAGTGTAACCGAGTAACTAAATTACCTCTTGCCTGCAATCGCTTCTAACGTGATAAATTCTTTCATTTGTGTAAGCAAATTTCGTTTGGTAAATACTAAACACATTTCCATTTTCAAATGCAATCAAGGCCTGCTATATACTAGGGGAGAGGCTCTTTCACACTGGATAAAGCTAGTAAGTGCTTACCTGCGGCGTAAGGACTGCTCTGGTGGTCCCGCAGTGTTCCGAGACTACAAGAGCCCGGTGTGAGCGAAGGACACCCGGAGGTGGCTCCAAACGTGGTCCTGATCGGATTGTACTGAAACCCACCGGCTTGACTGCACGAACTGAAGTCCGCATAGGCTGACGCCAGGCTTGAGGTGTCCATTCCGGCCATACATGATTCGTAGGCAGAGGAATTTAGGTAAGAATATTCCATTTTATACATTTGAGAAAGCTCGGTGGACGAAAATCTACAGTCTCGAAAATATCTATAATTCAAAGAAAACACAAAATGTGACAAATGTAAATAAAAGGGAGACAACGAGCTGGGAAAGATAACCGTTTTAATATTTGTTTTGATGGCTGGACTGGGTAGATGTGCACTGCTCGGTGCCTGCTTCAAAACTGGCCTCCTTTATAGGAACGGCGTCTTGTTTTATGAAAAGCCTCCTATGAGCCGCCTAGCCCGAGGTCTCTAGAGCATATAGTCCTCATAATAAACTTGGCTCTTTCCACTTGGACAATAGCAAAGCGGTTGGTATTATTGCTGGCGCTTTTTACATGACAATAACTCATCAGTCTATTGGGCTGGCACTGGGGGACCGAGCTGTCCAACCTCCCCTATCATTGATTCCCTGCATCTCTAATTAGAATTTAATAGCACACCATTACCCACCGACTCCCTTCATCCTCTCTCCTAACCATCTCCTTGCCCTTTAATTCAATCACACCACTTGGAAATAATGAAAGTTGGGTGACGATTCTCCCTGATCCAATTTTCTCCAAGCTTTTAAGCCTTTTAACTGATCGTATACCTTGAGCACAAATTTTAGATGGTATTTTCCTCCTCTTCACTTTTTTTTTTATCATCATTTGCTGTACAGCATCTTGGCTTGAAGTGCCGGAGCTCGGGTGTCATACTATAGCTTCCTTGTAAGAATGTTACACGCTCAATTTAACAACAAACCTACCCCCCGAAGCGCATGAAATCTGTTAAAGGAAATGGACAGTGAGACGGGGGCATTTTACAATTGTATGGGATGTCGACTAAGGCATTCTAGATCTTGATTCGTGACCGTTGTTGTTATCATTATTATTAGTAGTAGTAGTATAGTGTTGCTGTCGATAAAATAGGTAAAATAAGAATGAACATTGACAATCTGACCATACAAATCATACTAAATTATACAGAAGATTATACAAAATTTCTTAATTTTTAATATTTTACATATAGTACTCCTGAAAGCAATTCAGGTCATATGTTTTAAGTGTACTGTCACAAAGGATATCTTGTAATATATAGGTTAGAGGTCATTTTCAAATACGCCGTGTAGTTAACGTAGGCCTATCTGAGATATAAATTTAAAATGCGGTGCTGATGGCTAGATTAGCAGATGCAATGTTTTCTTCGGGGCAACATACCTTTTTAGGTTTTAGAGTAAGTGTTTGTTTACGCAGTGTTCATTCTATAAACACATTTATTTTATATGATTTAAATTAGTCTAATTAGTTTTATTGCATTCATTATTTTCGATATAAGCAGAGAAAGTACTCAGTAATTAAGGTAACAAACTAAAGGCATCATTTGAGCAGTTAGGCCTGCAGTATTAACGAAGCTAATTAACTAATTTTGTTACAGTTTGTTACAGTTTTTTTTACTTGCATTCTTCTTTTCAGATACGTCTTGCGTTTTAGGCGTAACGCAAATTTCATTGAAGGTTGGGCTCATTTTAAAGATTATGCCAGATTTGAACCTATCTCGTTGTTAAATCCCAGCTTCCAAGGCTTTATCAGGTCTTTCTGGCATTCCGCAAAAAAAAAAAAAAAAAAACAGGCTTCGCGGTTAGTGAATAACTCGGACGATAGTACTATTTTCTCAAAACCATTTCTATATTTCTAGATGGCTTTATTGCTATACTTGTTTTACAAAGATGATTTGATAGAACGAAGGATGTCAGTTATTTATACGCTTTTTCCGCACAACAATGAAAATAAATGTTCACTGCGTGACAGTGGAAAATAAATTGTGTAGGCTTAACGACTTCTTGTTTTCCAGTCTCCAGGCACATATAAAAAGAAGAATACGAAAACACGTGTTCTTGGTACCCTAAACCTATAGAGGAAAAATGACAGATGTGAATTCGCGTGTTATTATTTAGGATATTTAACTTTTTCCCAGTATAAAAATAAATACTTGCCCACGGCTGCAGACAGCCAGTTCACATCCCGATAGTCACAAGATATTGCACGCGAATAGATTGTACACACGTTATTTGGGAAACCTTTTGTGACTTAAAAAAAATCTGATTTTTTGTTATTAAAATAATGCGGTCATTGTAAACACATTCCCTTCATCGAACGATTTTCCTTTTCAGAAATGCATTGTCCCAGATTACTTATTTAAATAAACCGTTAGCTGATTCTACATGCCGCTACCGCTTTTCTTTACCCCTTTATTCCCATTTTCGTTGTTTGTTTCGTCCTGAAAGAAAGATAAATGACAAGAAAAGTTCATTCTTTCCTGACACATCCCAGCCCCCCTTTATGTTAATGTTTTCTTTCTACACGCGAGTCCTGGCTAAAAGTTGTAGCAAATGGTTAATTTGATTATTGCAACCAAAGACCAACTGCTTCACTGACTTCCCAACACGCGTCTGGTAAAGAAAAAGAAAAAAAACAGTCGCTAAGAATTAATCTAATACACCACAAAGAGCGGAGAAACCCATTCTGATATGTTTTGCTGAACCAAATGCAATTTTAGCTTTAACCTTATTCGTTTGGCCCGTTGCGCGAATCTAGAGGTCTATAGTCTACCAGTCATGGAAACGCCCGCCTTTCTGTTTTCATCCTGACAATGTTATTTAATGTCAGTAATAACCAAGCCAAGTCACACGTTAGAAATCACAAGTAAGCAGAATCTAACCGAGAATTCACAGGTTTTCCAATACGACAACAGCTAACACATCCACCCATGTAATGAGTTAAGTTTTTTGTATATATATTTCGTCGTTTTGTTTTAATAAGTTGTTTTTTTAATTCAGAACACAGTGCTGATTTTAGCGTCTTAGCATTGGAACAGTTCTTTACAATCCATTACAGTAACTTTAACAGAGAACGCAATTAACTGCCGGTAATTCATACTATGACTATACTGTGGCAGGCAAGAACAATTTGATTTAAAGTGGTAATTGGGGCCTAATTTCACCACTTCCAAATAAAATGTATAGTAGGTGCTGTGTTTAAAATACGTCGGATACAAATCCATAAATTTAAGTGCAAAACTGACATAAAAAAACCCTGCATGTTTCAAAGTTCAGAAGTGACTGGAATCTCTTTAGAATGTCTTAACTGAAAGCATAAGGAATGTAGGCCTGCAAAAAACACAAGGACAAAACAAAATGCCATTGTGTAGCAGTATCAGTACACAAAGTCGAAAAAAGAATAAAAAAAACGCGGGAGACAAAAAGGGAATAAAAAACTCTGTCAGGTTTAACTTAACGTCTTACTTCGTTTAAGTATATTTCCCTGAGGCAAAACAATAATAATTAGGGTAAAAAGAAATAATCATGAAACCCAGGGGAATATAAATAAAATATTACATATATATTCCTTGGGGTAACGCAATTCGATTTATTGTTTGATTTATAAATGTTAAGGCAAAATTTCCAACACAATTATCGGTTGATCAGCTGTGTTTATTCTGAAAGCGGGTCTTTTGTTTTCCAATTTGTTGTAATACATTTATACTGTTGTTTATTGTACATATGTGTACAAGCAAAAGCTCACAGTGGACAAAAAAGAAATCAAATGATTATTTTTTTCTCTCGCAAAGTGGGCTGAAAATATGATGCCTTGCGAAGCCGTATTTGAAAGTAGCAGGTTCATAATTATATTTTGTCAGATGAATATGAATGAATATAGGCTATATACTGGGATCTTTTTCCCAAAAGGAAAAACAGTGCCATTTTGTTTATCTGGATAGTTATGCACGTACGATTCATAGAACACTAGAGGATTGAAGAGTGAAAGAATGATGACACGCAACATGTAGCCCGCGCGGTTTAATGTCTCTAAAGTTGCCATTGTCCTTCCTCCGGTGCACCATATAGTGATAACATCTGTATGGGGATTGGAAAGATTGTATTTAAACAGACGCACATATGTAGACTGACATTTGCCATTCACCAAGACAGAGAAAAAGTATACATTCGATTTCCAGCCATCCGTTTTTGCTATGCACGAATCGGCAACGAAATCCGTATGTTGCATTAAACAGCATGAATACAAATTTTATCTTGTTAATAAGAACCATACCGACAAAGTTGAGGAAGTGCAGTCTGTCACGATCATATTTATAAATGAATGATTTAAGGGTGGTGTGAGGGAAGTAGTAGTTGTGTTTAGGGTGTTACATCAAAAGTATGTCTACAATTTAAAGCAAGTATCATTTTAATTCTTTAAATATATTTTAAGAATTGACGATGAATGTATTTATTTGTTACCTGCTGACCAAAATGCATTACTGTCCTTCAACAAGTAATGTTTCATTTTCAGCAGACAGGGTACTGATCATTTCGTTAAATGTACCTGCAGCATCGACTGAAGGAATGCGGGACACCCAGCTTTACACACTAGGATGTTTGTTTCCTGTCGTACGGGCTCACTGCAGGGCTTATCACGTGACTGAGAGATCAGGAACGGAAGGATGAATTATCATACTAATCTCATTCTAGGGATAAAATTAGCAAACATATTGTCCTCAAAGGCGGTCGCTGCACTGGCAATATACCGTGTCTGGAATCAATTACTAAATTAGTCCAAGGTCTAAGTCGACATTAACGGAAAAAAATTGCAATCGACCGCTTTTAAATAAGATAGAAATACACGGTCATTAAATATTTCAACAATATTTGAAACGCTGATTCATAAAATTGTCAAAAATGAGAATCCCCTGTCATCATTTCGTCAGGTACTGTTTATCATTAACCCTCTGTTGTGGTCCTTGTATCAGTGTTGTGGATATTACGAATGAATTTATTTGCAAATGACCAATTATGAATGTAACATGAGGAAATGAAGAAGTCATTTGAATCGAGATTATCAATCGAACTGAATAATCAATCTTAAGACGACGAACAAGATTTTTTTGAACGTTTTTTTTCTTTGTGAAAGTTTTCACAATATTTTGTCAATCTATTCATGAGCTAAACTCCTTATCATAAGCAGTCGGGCGACCTTTTTGCAGATGGGGGGGGGTGAACGGGCGAGTGGGCAGGTTTTATTTAGCGTTCTGGTATTATACCGCGCATCAGTAATTGACAATTATTACCTCGAGACTCATATATCAGCTGTCTGGGTGTTATTACGGCTGAATAGAATAGCTGTTGGGGAAGCCAGGGTCACTATCATTAACCAGTTCCCGTCTCCGCCTTTTAACACTCACAGGCCCCGAAGGCATATGTGCCGACGGGACCTGCTGGCGTACATCCCCGCGTATTTAGTACGCGAGCACGTCGACAATGTGCTTGCCAAATACTTTACCAACATACAAGAAAGCTTTTGTGTATAGGAGGGTTTACAGAAATTAAGTGATTAAGTACCCAGACAGGGTCGGCGGAGGCGTTTCTCATCAGTGATATAGATGACCGTTTTAATTTTTTTTAAATGTAAATTTATACATTCGTCTGCAGAGAGTGCATGATGGGGTCACGTTTTTGTGCGTAAATGGAAGTTATAAATATGAATTCGCATTGATCATAAAGAGTCTATTATTATTATTATTATTCCACCTGTTATGGGTGTACATTCGGTTTTCTTTTACTTTCATAGATAAATAACATGATACTGTCAGAAAAAATCCTAAATACGTGTTAAGGTTTATTTACTTAATTAAAAAAAAAAAACCAAAAAAAAAAAAACATGGATTCAGAACTGTGGCCAGAAGGTTACAGAAGGCTTGACTGTATGTTAAATTCCAAGTGATGTCTAACCTACAAAATTACTCCTCCAGACCAAAAGGCTCTAGACAAAAGCATTAGCAAATGAACACATTTATATGCCGGATTTTTTTGTCCATCACAGGCTGGAATTATCAGCCAGATATTTACAAAAATATAATTAAATTTGTAAATAAGGTGCAAGAATAAATTAGAGCATATCTTTAAGTAATATGGCACATTTTCTTTATACAAGTCAGTATGTGATATTGCATGTGGAACTGAATCTGAAAGTATTGAACAGCAATATTTAAAATATCACAAATGTGTCATCATGCTGAAGTAGCCGAATATGCCTCCCCCGACCTGATGTTTGGCTTCAAGGTCAGAAATCAGAGTGCAGCATACACAGCTTCCCAGCAACCTTGGCAGAGACAAGGCTAAGGGGCAGCTTTGTGCTGTGATCCTTGTAAGAATATAGGCTGCATTCTTTCAGTGCACAGAACGACAATGAATCTGCAGTGACCAGTGTAACATCATTTGCCCTGTGGTATACTCGTTTGTTTCAATGAGTCCTTATCAAGTTCCTACCAAAGTTAAAAGCGTGCCCAACAGCCAGCGTTAGGTGTCCTGCCCATTACTTCCTGTTTTAATGTAACATATTCTTACATACATGTACTTACCATTCTCACTTACAAGTTAGAATCTTTGTGACCCACATGGGAAAAATGTTTGCTTGTAGATGGGTCTGCGTTTTACCTCCTACATTATTTTAGAAATACAAAGTGTGTTTTCCTCAAGGCATGTGTTTCCTCATTCTGTTACTGTTCTATCACAGATGAGTTGCTGAGGACATTGACAAGGCATTTAGTATGACATAAAATAACATCAACACATTTAATGTGTCCTAGATCAGTGTTCGCCTTCTAGGGAAAATAAAATCATGTCTTTCTGCAGGATGACTGTCGTTTTTTAATCTATTATAATAGGTCTTTCAAAACGTATTATCTGTTCTTTTTTGACAGAGCTTCAGGCTCCTTCGAACTACTGCTCAAAGGTGATTATATATAGTTTGAGTATATGTTTGGATTGAGACATCACTTGCCATGAACAAACAAACCAGGTAGCATTAGTACCTTGTTGACGTTTAAGAAATTGCAAAGGAGCCTATGTCAAGAGTGACCAAGCATCTGTTCATGTGCAATCGTTTCATAGTTGTATCTTCTGTTACTGAAAACCAAGGAATCCACCGTGCTGTAATAACTGGAATTCAATCAAATGTAGGCTGAATACAGATGAGATGGAAATGATGCAAAGTTTTGGCTATCATGGCATACTGCTGAAATAGTACAAAATTGTTGTTTTAGAATGCGGGTAATACGAGAGGTAGCACCACTACAGTATTGGTTATTTCAGATAATATTATGCTTGCTTGACCAATGGCCATTTCATATTTATGTGACGTAAGAGCACAGCTTCACTTTTACGAGAAATAAATTGTAATCGGTGGGAAAGTTAAGAGAAAGAGAAAGTTACTTGATGCAAAGAATTATTCAACATATGGTTCTAAATAGAAATGTTAGGTATTGAACTTGACCAAGAATGGACATGTCTGTCTGTCTGCTTTATCATCTGCCATAGACATTTTTGGAGTTTTTCTTATTTGCCCTTCAATTCTCTGTCCACATCTCCGATTTTTCTCACCTTCCTTCTTCAAAGCAGACTCCCACATAAAGGTGGATAGTTTTTCCATGTGAGGCAGGTTGATGTTATTGTCCCAGCACACTGACCTTTGTTGTAAGACCCACAGCAGACATCACAAACTCTCACATCAATTTGCTACAATTGGATGTGGCATCTCATAGCTAACTCAATTTGCAGAGAAGTGCACCTGGCACTGCCTTTTTCCCCACAGATCAGCCAAGGGGGAGCCACAAGCTCTTCTCTCAGCAGATGTCTCAATCTGCCGCTGTGCTCATGTGTCTTCCAAGGTCTGGGCAGAATGTCTCCAAACACTGCAATGAAACCCATTAGCTGAGCACTAATCCAATTACTGGATGTAAAGAGGAAGGCAACTTAAATGTGGGAGTTATGGGGGTGGGATGAGGGAAAAGTTTACTGTGCGTTTAATGCTGTTAATTGCATTGTGTTTGTGTGTGTTCTCTGTTTAAAAATGTTTTGTATGGGGAAGCAGGTCACCTGTCAGAGATGAAAAATAACCAGGATTATGAACATTAGGTAATGAAATGGAATAATCTACATCGTGGCAGGAGGGAGGTGAGGAGCTAGGGGTTTTGTTTTGTTTCTGAATTAATCAATCTGATTATTCCAAATTGTAATAAATGTGTTTGGTTTTAAAATGTAATGTGTACTGGTATGTGGGAGTTGATCTTTTCTCTTTTACCTACAGGCTGAGGCACAAATGATGTATGTTAAGACAAGTTACCTTCCCACAGCAACATAGCATAAATAATCAATTGTTGTCTGCATATTCTGAACCCAGCTAATGGAAAGGCTTCAAGTGCATTAGCAACCTCCTGCTTGTATCCATGTTTTGACATTTTAATTTGAATTTAGACTGGCTATATGTTTGAAGCCTATCAGATCTGTAGTTGAGAGAATTAGTCAACCGCTGTGCCACTGTGAGAAAGGCGTTCAGTACTGTGAACAGTACTATACTTAACCCAATGTTTTTAATTCAATTTAATTCAATTTTATTTATATAGCGCTTTTAACACAAAGCACTGTCACAAAGCGCTTTACGTAGTCCCGGGCCCACAGTCCCCAGAGAGTAAGCCAAAGGGGACAGTGGCAAGGAAAAACTCCCTCAGGAGGAAGAAACCTTGGGAGGAACCAGACTCAAGGGGAAGCCCATCCTCCTCAGGCCAGCACCGGGCAGGACAAATTAATGAATAGAAATTAGAACAATAATCCCAGGAAGAGTAGCATTCATGATCTAATGTGTTCAGTACCAGGAAGAGTATCATTTATGACTCAATGTGTTCAGTGCTATGAAGAGTAGCATTCATGATCCAATGTGTTCAGTACCACGAAGAGTAGCATTCATGATCCATTGTGTTCAGTGCCAGGAAGAGTATCATTTATGATCTAATGTGTTCAGTACTAAGGAGAGTATTATTCATGACCCATTGTGTTTATTACCAGGAAGAGTATCATTCATGACCTATGTGTTTAGTACTATGAAGAAAACTTTTGCTATAAGCTATAGTTTTGCTATAAGCAATACTGTCACAGATCTGAGGCCTGAGGATAGAATATTCAAGGTCCTAGAAGTATTGATGTCTTTCCAATACAAAAAATAGAGTGTTGTAAAATTCATGAAGTGAGGCATTGGGTCCCAGAGACTACTACTTTTGTCTTGGCTGCTCCTGTCAGGGGTCAACTACCAGTAGATCAACTGCCTCCATCTCATCCTGTCCTCTTCATCTTGCTGTCACACCAACCATCTGCATGTCCTCTTTCACCACATCAATAAACCTCCTCTTTTGCCTTCCTCTTTACTTTTGCGTGGCAGCTCCATTCTCAGCATCCTTCTCCAAATATACCCAGCATCTCTCCTCTGCACATGTCCAAACCAACACAATCTCACCTCTCTGGCTTTGTCTCCAAACCATCCATCCTGAGCTGACCTACTATAATATACTCATTCTTATTCCTGTCCATCCTCATCACACTCAATGGAAATCTTAACATCTTTAACTCTGCCATCTCCAGCTCTGCCTTCTGTCTTTACGTCAGTGCCACCGTCTCCAACCCATATAACATAGCTGGTCTCACTACCATCTTGTAGACCTTCCCTTTCACCCTCACTGGTACCTGTCTGTCACGAATCACTCCTGACACTTCTTTACCCACTCCACCCTACCTGCACTCACTTCTTCACCTCTTTTCTGTACTCCCCGTTACTCTGAATGGTTGACCCCGAGTATTTAAACTCATCCACCTTTGCTGACTCTACTCCCTGCATCCTCACCATTCTGCTGTCATCCTTCTCATTCATACACATGTATTCTGTCTTAGTCCTACTGACCTTCATTCCTCACCTTTCTAGAGCATACCTCCCCCTTTCCAGGGTCTCCTCAACCTGCTCCCTACTCTCACTACAGATCACAATGTCATCTGTAAACATCACCGTCCATGGGGGCTCCTGTCTGATCTCATCTGTCAGCTTATCCATCACCATTGCAAATAAAAAAGGGCTACGAGCTGATCCTTGATGTAATCCCACCTCTACCCTGAACGCATCCGTCACTCCTACCACAGACCTCACCACTGTCACA
>JAACJT020000042.1:1222412-1246741 GCA_009936485.2 Gymnarchus niloticus | reverse complement strand
TTCCCCTGTCACCACTTTACAGTCTCCAATCTCCTTCAGACTGACCCTCCTACATAGGATATAATCCACCTGTGTGCGTCTTCCTCCATTCTTGTATGTCACCCTGTGTTCCTCCCTCTTCTTAAAATAAATATTCACCACAGCCATGTCCATCCTTTTAAAAAAATCCACTACCATCTGACCTAATACATTCCTCTCCTTGACACTATACCTACCCATCACCTCCTCATCCCCTCTTCCCCTCTGTTCCCTTCACCAACATGCCCCTTGAGATCCACTCCAATCACCAATCTCTCTCCCTCAGGTACACTCTCCACCACTTCATCCAACTCACTCCAGAAGTCTTCTTTCTCATCCATCTCACACCCAGCTTGTGGGACACATGCACTAACATTATCACACCTTCAATTTCTAGCTTCATACTCATCACTCTGTCCGACACTCTTTTCACCTCCAAAACAATCTTGGCAAACTGTTCCATCAGGATAACCCCTATCCCATTTCTCCTCCCATCCACACCATGGTAGAACAATTTGAACCCGCCTCCAATACACCTGACCTTACTCCCCTTCCATCTAGTTTCTTGCATGCACAATATATCAGCCTTCCTTCTGTCCATCATATCAGCTAGCTCTCTCCCTTTACCAGTCATACTGCCAACATTCAAAGCTCCTACCCTCACTTCCACTCTCCTAAACTTCCTCCTCTCCTTCTGCCTCCGGACATGCCTTCCCCCTCTTCTTCTACTTCTTTGGCCAACAGTAGCCCAATTTCCACTAGCACCCTGTTGGCTAACAGTACTGGTGGCGGTCGTTGTTAACCCAGGCCTCGACCAATCAGGTATGTAAATCTGTATTGTTGTCTGCATATTAGATTTGGCAAAAAATTGTACACCGGATGCCCTTCCTGATGTAATCCTCCCTATTTATTCGAGCTTGGGACCGGCATGAAGGAATACACTGGCTTGTGCATCCCCAGTGGCTGGGTTATTAGGTCCCAGAGACTGCTTTGGATAAATCGTTCTGTGTAATCAGTTTTGGATTTTGTAGGCTGTAAGCAAATTATCAAAAGTTGAAAATGAGAATTCACAGAAATTATATTTAATCACCCTTCACTTCTGGAAAACACATTTATTTGGCAATTTTTTTTTTACATACTGCTGACATCAGCATAAAATAAATAATGTCTTCCATGCTCTTTAAATGCTTTTAAAGTTCCTCCATTTGGCTGTGTGGATTCGGGGATGGTTATCTGTAGTATTATTGCTAATGTAGCAATTAGTTTAAATTATGATATGCCAAGGTTTTTCTTGGTTTTGGTTGCTGTACATAATATTTTGATGAAATGCATTTAAAAATGTTAAAATTTATCTTTATTGAAATGTATTATTCTATGAGTTCCACTCTTTCAACTTACCTTACTATTACTGACAGCACAGGGTCTGTCTCTCTTTGCTTTCACAAAAGGATGTTAAATGTCTGTCACTATTTTGTCTTAAAAACAAGTACAGTGCAAACCCAGACATCGATTTACTCAAATATTTTTAAACATTTTCTGGTTAAACCTATCACACTCCCATGTTTTGGGTCATATTAAATTACCTTGGTATATATCTTGAATTATAGCCATCACGTCAAGAATGAAGTATTTTTAGTTTCAATGACCCAAAATTAGAGAACTTAAATAATTTTACTTTGGACACAGTTTAGCTGTAAACCAGTCTCACGGGCAATTACACTTCCCCAGGAAAATGAATATTTGCTGTTGGATACAATAACTTGAATCACTGAATAATTACACAGAGAGATTAGACCATATTATTTCCTGTGTAAAGAGCCTAGGTGGAAATTTTAATAGAACATTTAATGCAGGGATGGCTAACCAGAGACTGCCAAACAAAAAAATAGAAGCTAACACCTCCCCCCAGGAGATGCACAAATTTATTTGCTGATCAAACGATTTTTTTGCCAGAAGCCCCCATTGCACAATTCTCACATCCACACCCTCTCCAGGCCCAGTTGCATTATCTCCTCTCCCAAACAGCCCCAGCTCATACTTTTCTTGGGATGCCACCACCTCCCCTCAGGCTCATCTTTTGGGACCTTGCCTTTACGGCTCTTTAATGTCCAACCAGGTTGCCACCCCAATTTAATGTTCTGTGTCTGTGGCTTACCTTGTCCTTTCAGGTCTTTGTTGCTCTGTTTAGCCCAAGAAATTAAAAAAAATGATAGAAGTGACAAGATGTCAAAACATGCCATTAATGGCAGGACCAAATAAGCTTCCCTGTCTCCTCCAATGTACTATATTCTTAAAACCATACATTCATCCTCTTTATCTGAACTCAAACATGGGACCACCCTTTCCCAGTGCACCTCTTGGAATTGGACTGGCTGGGTGACCCTGAATGACAGGCCACTATGCAACATTGATACCCAACTACACCACCTAGGGATTCTCACCAAGCCCGAAACTCTCAACAGAGGCAAATTAATTTTAGTAAAAGGCAGGACAGGTCTCAAATTCAATTCCAAGATTAAAACCAGTCATAGGAGACACTAAAACACCACAAAAATAAAATGCATACAGAATGTTTAAAACATTTATAGTGCCTCTAAAACCACCAGTTGAATAAGCAAAAGAATCACTAAAGGGGTACTAGTAGAGTAAGGGAGGCCACCAGAATAAAAGTATACCCAAAAGTACTCAGAAAATCAAAAGGTTGCACCAAAGGCTACTCTAAAGGGGTAAAACAAGCAGGAAACCCCACCTGCAAAATACAGAACCTTTACTTAGCCCCAAATTGGAAACTAGAACCAAGTCACATGCCAACAGTTACTCACAGCCAACATATCCTTCTTCCTAATAGATCAAGGTAGATTACAACAAGGGAAGAAAACTTCTCCAGTGACCTCCCTTCAAAGCTAACCAAGCTGTGAAAGGTGACGTGATCAACAGTCCACCACTCCCTGTAACCAACCACCAATCAGACACCCCTCCTTCAAAGCACCCTAGTTTTATACCTCCCAGGGTAATTTACCAAGTTTAGCATGTATAATTATGAAAGCCTCACAGCAAAATATGGGTGGCTTCTGCATTTTGAGCAGTGTACCTCTGCAATCCATTGTAACAGACAAGTTCAAATACATTCTATTAATAAAATGAACAACATCAGACAGCATACAAAACTGGACAGTCCACGAAGGTGTCTAGAACAATAACAGTGTCAGTATCTTTGAATTTGTTAGTGAACAATAGGTAGAAAGATTATTAACTGAAGCAAAACAAGTCATATGTTTGTTACATCCACTCCCAAATTAACTACTAAAAGAGTCCTTGGATGCACTGGCAGGCTATCTAACTAGCATGATGAGCAAATCGCTGTCTACTGGTAGTTCCTGTCCTCTGTTGTCTTCTGGCCTTTTCCTTTTTCATCAGTCTACATTGTAATTACCATACAGCCCTGTTAAGTGCCTTGGGGGAACCATGTTGTGAAAGGCACTATAAAAATAAATTTAAATAAATTGAACTGAAATGGTGTCATGTCTGATCAACTTAAACTAGCAGTCATTAGACTGCTGCTCAAGAAAATGGAATTAGATCCTCAGGTACTTAATGACTACAGATCCATTTCTAATGTACCATTTTCGTGTAAAACTCTACACAAAATTGTAGTGGCTCAACTTCGGTTGTACTTCAATAAAAATAATATTCTCAATATGTTCCAGTTTCATTTTGTTTCGGGATCACAGCACTGAACTGCTTTAACAAGGATTGTGAATGACATGCTGATAGTAAGCGATGCTGGCAAGCTGACGGTGCTCCTGCTCCTCAATCTTACTGCTGTTTTTGACACAGTTAACCATGCTTTTTTGCTGCATAGGCTTCAATTAGAAGTTACACTATATGAACAAAAGTTTTGGGCCACCAGTTAATGGGGTGATTCACATACTTTGGACTTGGGTAATTAAGCCCTGCTCATTGCTGAGACAGGTGTATAATTAAATACATAGCCATGCAATATCAAACAACAAACACTGGTGGCAGAATGGGTCATACTGAAGAAATTAGTGACTTTCAATGTGGCACCATGATAAGATGCCACCTTCCCACCATATCAGTATCAAATTTCTGCCTTGGTTATTTGCCACTGAAGTGATTGTGATGAGGAAAGTTCTATAAAGAGCAAGAATTTACTTGTGATGTCATAGCCCACGCAAACAAAAAGGGACCTGATGACCCAACATCAATAAAAAAACCTCACTGATGCTGTTATGGCTGAATGGCAGTAAATCTCACCAATAATATTCAAGCATCTAGCGTAAAGCCTTTCCCATAGAGTGGAGGCAAAGGAAGACCAACTTCTTATTTATACCTTTGGTTTTGGAATGAGATATTGCACAGGCAGGTGGCCCAATACTTTTGTCCATAGAGTGAACAGTGATTAAGATATTCACCTCCTATTTAACTCACCCATATCACTACATTCAGATATGGTAGTGCTTCATTAGTGTCACCATTTGGAGTACCACATGGGTCAGTGTTTAGACATGTACTGTTTTTCTGTACATGCTAGGTAATATAATAAGGAAATGTAACGTTAACTTTCACACCCATGCTGATGCCACACACTCAAATCAATATTTCAGCTACACCTAATGACACCTTTATCTATTATCACTATGGCTAACTGCTTTAAGGCAGTGAGATCTTGGATGAGTGAAAACTTTCCGTCACTCAACATGGAAAAAATCGAGATTCTACTGTGGGGAGGCAATAGTACAGATAGGTCTAATATAATCTCATATAAACATATATAAACTCAACACTGAGGTGCTGAACTTCCACATTGTTGACACAGTATCAAGGGCATGCTTTTTACAGTTGTGGAATGTTGCTAAGCTTTTATCAAGATACTGAAAAACTAATGGATGCTTTTGTATATATTGAACTGGATTACTGTAATGTCCTACTGTCAGGAAGTACACAAGAAATATTAAACACCTTATAGTTCATTCAGAATACAACGGTCAGAATTGTCACTTGGAGCAGAAAGTTCTAACAAATAGCCCTATTTTCTCCAGTGGCTTCTGGTCAGGTTTAGGACTGACTTCAAAGTAGCTCTTCTTACCTATAAAACACTTAAAGGTCAAGCACTTGCCTACTTGATTGAATTGATTAATTTCTATGCTCCATGTCATTCACTTATATCACAAAATTCAGGTCTCCTATACTTGTCTCACATACAAATAGATTATTGTCCAGCTTTCCATCCAATGTATGGGATGCCAAGTTGGTCTCAGTCTTTAAATCATGACTGATGACTTACTACTTTAGTCTAGCTTACCTGGCTTTTATTACGAAACACACTGTAATTTTGTCTGCTGGTGCTGCTGCACATGCCTGTTTTGTCCTCTCTGTTGGCCAAACAAAGCACAAATGTCCATTTTGACCTTCTGTACTCTCTGTTCCTTCCCACATGTCTGGATGGTACTCACTATGGGCATCATCCAACTTGAAAGCGATGCATTCAAGTGTATCATCATTGATGTGGCTGCACACAAGATCTTAAAGAATCAGAATGATGAACCGGCTTGCAGACGATGGATTCACTCTGTGAATATATATTGTTCATGAATCCTTCCCTGCTCTGCATAATTGTAGCATGTTCTAGGGGGTGAGCACCCAGTTGACCTTGGACTCTCAAGAGGTTCTTTTCCTCCTTTAGTAGTTTTTGGTTCCTCTCTTCTGTTGTCGTCTGGCCTTTTCCTTTTTCATCCATGTGCATTGTAATTACCACACATTCCTGTTAAGTACCTTAGGGAAACTGTGTTGTGAAATGATCTATAAAAATGAAATAAATTGAATTGTATCTTAATGATGGTAGTTTGCCAGTTGTCCTGTATGCACTTGTCTTGAATATTAGACCACATCGCTAATATTGTGTAGCTATTTGCTTATGCATTATGAAAGAAATGTTTACTTAACCTGGAAATCATACACCAGCCAAAATCTCCCATTTCATTTGAGAAAAACTTATATTTTAAAACAGTTACACTTATCAGTTACATTTTATAGGCCCTTTTTATAGCGTATATTGTTTATTAAATGAAATGCACATCAAACACACATTAATTGTGCAAAGTAAAGTGTAGGAAACAAATCATCTGTATTTTTTCACTGGCATCCAATCCAGGGTGCATTCCTGCCTCCTGTCCTATGATGCCTGGGATAGAAGGATGGCTGGATGAAAGGATGGATGGATGTACTTCGGTGTGATTATTAACAAGAGGACATTTTCTGGCTTTGTGAACATACATTTATCATATGAAAGCTTTGAAAGGATGCTGCAACATTTGACCTAGAATGTAAAATGTCATCATGCTTTGGCCTTACTTTTGAACCATAAACCATGTGGTTTTGCTGTTCCACCGCTGCTACTGCCTGTAACACCCATTTCTCTCTGTGTTAAACCTTTTGTACCTAACACTGTGAAAATGATACTTACATCTCTAATAACCCTCTTTTTAATTTGACTCCAAAATCCAGGATAAAAAAGATTTCTTCAGTGTGAGAAGCCTCTCCACAGACAATTTTGGAACAGCCTCACTCCTATTCCACTTCCCTAAATGCTAAAGATGTACTATTTTCCTCTACCCAAGGTCTTCTTCATACCTGTATCTTATTACTTTTTTCGTACAAGATTTATTGATAGTTTCTAACAAAAATATAATTTCAGCACATTCAACAGAGTAAAATCCAATATTGCAGCCACCAATTCAATTGCTTTTATCAGAGTGGAGAACAATAAAGAAAGAAAGTCTTTGCCCCAGACATTCAACATGGGTGTATTGTTAAAAGAGATCTGATCCAATTACAGGAAGCAATAGATGATAATTGAATCGCAACAGGATTTCTCCAGCAATACATATTAATCATACACACTGCCTTTAAGCACAAATGTGGCATGCAAAAGAAACATCTTTGATGACATTTAACATTAAGGCCAAGGAGACATTTAGAAGGAGAGTTAGCTTGCTATTGAGAAGTTTCAGTGTGAATGTAAAAGTGAGAGTATCGCTTTGATTGATTCCCCACATTCTCCTTACACTGCCAGAGATAAAGACTCAAATAAAAAAATGGAGTCTGTAGACCAGCTGCAATAGTTATACATTTTCCAATATACGGAAAACAAATAAAAAAGCATTGCATGTTATATTTCTGCAGATCTTGCTTTCAGAAATGATATTCAAAGTCATTAACGATTTCATAACTATGTGAAAGGCTTAATTTGATTTCTTTGAAAGGGCTTTTGAAACACTAGGCAACTATCCTAAAGATTGCATTATTTTTTTCATTTTATTGAAGGGGACACTGTGAAGTAAAAATCTTGAACTTTTTTTTTGCACCATGATACTGAAATTTTGCCTTTATTTTGAATGGTTTTCTGTTCCTTTGTCTCAATTTTCCCATTATTCAACAGCTGTAATCCCACTGCTGCATCACTGCCTTTTCTTGCGGGGTGGTGTCACATGGCTTCAGTTGCAGATTTACTTTATTGATTGTCTTAAAGCATTGTGGCTCCTGGTTTTGCTCCAAAAATATTTTTATTGATTGGATGCATGCTGCTGTTTATTACTTGAACTGTGAATTTTTAAGGCCTGTAGTCAGAAGAAATGCATTTTTTATATGGACTGCCTTGTCACAAGCTGCTCTATGCTATTATTTTAACCCTATTTTCCCAACATCAGGCCAATTGCCAGTGAAGCAAGCAATCAACATTACTAACCCACGAAGAAAAAACAAAGAGAAGATGTGATTTAACTGCGGTATGAATGGACTGGATGTGGCAAAATAGAAGGGAAACGTAAATGAGAGTCGTGCACAGACGGTGAATGATGTGCGCATTTATAGGGCCAGACAATGGAGAGGCAAAATAATAATAACTCCCAACTTTGATGGTTTAAACATATTCTCTGCCTGGGTGTACCATGCACAGGCAGCAATGTGTGCAGGGCAGCAAGGTTAAGTAGAAGAGAAGGCAGCCATACTTCAGATTGGCAGCAGGCAGCAGCAGAGATAATTGAATCAACGGTGCAATTCAATTAGTTGGGTCTCCAGAGCGGCTGCACGAGGCAGGCTGAGCGGCGCTGGGGCCTCCTCCCAGACGGCCTGCCAGCCGCAGTCAACTGCCACTAGACGAATGCAGAAGAAATTTGAAATATGAATAATCTTGGATAATTTATGGAAGTATAGCATGAGAGCGGCTGGCAGGGCAATACTCCATTGAGCAGCCAGGCAAATTGGCAAGGGTCCTTTGGCAGTGTATGAAACCCATTGCAGGTTTCAGAACTTTTCTTCCCCATTAATACAAACACACACACACACACACACACACACACACACACACACACACACACACACAGACTCCAGTCCCCCACCTTATAAATATGAAATGTAAATAAAAGGGGATTATCAGCACTCCCAGAAGATAAGCCTGAGATTGAATGGGGGCAGCATTTCAGCCAAATTAAGCCTCATTACAGTCAGGATTGCACCATCCCACTGTGTCAGAGGAAATCCATTCTAATTTGAGCAAATTTGCCGGGAATTTTTTCTTTATTTGAGCATCCATTTTCAAATGTGGAAATCACATTAGATTGCAATTATTTTCAGGGCAGGCAGATGTTTTTGTTTGTGCAATATGTTCTAAGGCAAATTTCCTTCTCTGTAGGCTTTTTTCTTTTAAATAATGCACACAATAACTTAGTCAAAAAAGTACCCCCTGGATTCTTCCCCAGAAAAATACGGTTGTATGCATGATCCTTGTATTTTTCACTGTAAACCTTAATCAATGACGGCTGTTTTTCAATGTTTAATTGTGAACGGTCCTGTGCTTTCCCACTTTCCCATTGAGTACATCATCTACCTTCCAAATAATTATCCTTGTCAGAGTCACAGAGCCAATTGAATTCAATAATTTGTAAATAAGGGACTTCTTGCAGCATGTTTTTAATATTCTGCACCAATTCTGGAAAATTGTAATATTATAGATTCATTTTATTACAGTTTTAATGGTGTTCAAAGAAGCAATATTGCAACATTCATGATAAAACATTTATATATTATAAAAAATACAAATACTTTTAACGCATGAATCAATTTGCATAATTTGTTGCATTTTTATTATTACAATTGATGTTTTGATTAATGTAGTTGATTTGTAAGTATTTTAAGTATTGTACCATCAGTTAAATGTCAGCCAGATATTATTGGAGTTCTTTCAGAAAACTTCACCCAAAAAATTGTTGCAATTACAAATGCTTGAGCACGTTTGTGCACGTTTGTGTCTTTTGTTTGCTTTGGAACAACATGAAAAAGCAGAGAAAAAAGTCAGATCTAATATAATTCCACACAGATCTCCAGAAATGGCCTGGACAAAATTATTGGTACCCTCAACTGAAACTTTGGTAGCACACCCTTTGGAAACAATAACATGATATTAATTGCTTCCTGTAACCACGACTGAGTTTCTTACACCTCTCAACTGGAATTTTGAACCACTCTTCTTTTGCCATCTGGTCCAGGTCTTTCAGATTTGAAGGGTGTCTTCTCCCAGTCGCTGTTTTGAGATCTCTTCACAGGTGTTCTATGGGATTTAGATCTGGAGTCATTGGTGGCCACTTCAGAACTCTCCAGCGCTTTGTCTTAAACCAGGTAGGTCAGGATGCACAGGTGATGGGAAGGGAGGGCATGTTAGACCTGCAGACAAATATTGGGACCTGTTGAGTCCAGACCTCCCAAAGGAACATCCCAGAAAGGTGGGTGAGGGGAGAAAGAAAAGTGCCTAAGCAAGGCAGCAATTTACAACAGCAAAATAATTGCAATAAAACAGCAAGAACTCCAGCATAACTATTTAAGGCAGCAAAACTGTGAAGGAGAGGTCAGGGGGCACACAGGCATGAGGAATCCCTGAATACCAGCACTACAACAACACACAGCAAGGTGAGAAGCAGGAGTGACAGCACTGACAGAAAAGTTCATACAATGTCAATAACATTGATCCCTAATGGCACACACAATGGCACTCTTCCAATATGTAGCTTTGAAATGTCAGCAATCTGAGGAATCAGCAATCCACTCTGGGTAGCAATCCTCACGCAGCCAGTTACACAATATGAACGTCCATCTGTATTGCTGAGACTGCATATAGCCAAAACTCCAAAGTAATTTGGACTGTACATCATTCTTTCCTAGAGAAGCAACAACCATGAAATTCCTGCCATTGCATATAGCGAACTCAACCTGAAGGGATCTCTTGGTGCCTGTAAAAATAACTTTTGATTTGACTCATAGATATAGTACAGTATAACTTCCATGATGTCCGCCCTTTCATGGATACCTTTTGTTCTTGGAAAATGGAGGCTGGAAAAGAATGTCAGAACTTGTGAACAGGTTGCTTATCCTGGTATGAGAAGCCTCCCAGCAGACACCAGGTTGCACTTGTAAAGCTATTCCCATAGCAAGCTGTAAAACAATACATTTAAACAAAGAGGAGAATGACAAAGGACAGGAAAGAGAAGCAACAGAAACAGCAATGCTTTAACAGAAGATGCTCATGGATGGTTCATCTTTGTTTCTGTCTTCAATTCATCATGGGCATAGGGCTGTTTTGAGGTATACGGCTATTTTAGTGTCTGACTAGCTGTCTGTTGGCTGGAATCGTGTACCTATCTTCCATAAATAAACATCACACTTGTGAAACGTCAACCGGTAATCTTTTAAACACTGACCTGCATTTCTGATTTAAAGTCTAGAAGAAAATATTTTTGGTACCTTTACTGTTCACTTCTTCGCCTGGGATATGGAATGAAATCAACGTCGGCTGAAAATAACTCAGAGGCCTGTTCTTGGTAAAACCCACAGTAGAAATTACAATCAGCTGCAGTTATTTGTAATTTAATTTATCTCAGTAACTCTAAATTACCATTATAAGAAACAGAGAATGGACAAGCAAAAACCAGAAAGTATTCAGCAATTATGTGACAGTACCTGACAAATCAAAAGGCCAAGGAATTTTTGCCAATTAATTTATATTCAGTATATAAAATCATATAAACAGAAAAAACAACCACATATCAAATCACAAAAGTATGTGCCCACACAAAATGATTATATTCAAAGTTTTTTAGTACAAAATGATGTTAAAAGTGCACAGCAGTACAGTCCCTCAGTTGCTATACATTTATTTTATGGGAACTTGAATAGCTGGTGAGATTTTCAAAAAATTCATACAAGATTAAGAAAATGTAATAGCCAATTTTCTCCTCCTCTGACTCAGATATCCTTTCACAACAAATGAGCATATTATACATGTACTTTTATTTTCACTAGGATTCATGTTGGGTGTCCTTTGTCACAGTCACAGTCAAATTGCTTCTCTCCCATGTCTGAAACTGGGAAGCCGCCTGCGAGTAACAGGGTGGCTGCAGCAAAACCCGAATGTCCTTGGAGGCTGCAGGCATGCTTTGACCCACCCAGTGGCAGGACTCGCTGATCCCCCCTGTCCCTTGTGCATGGCCTTGCTGCAGGACATTTTGTTAAACCACATAAGTTAATAAAGGGAAGTGCGTAGGAGATTATTGCTCTCATTGTACTCCTGGAGATGTTGTGCTGTGCCTCACAGCACCCACCTAGGACCCAGCCGGAAAGGCCCCTGAATGGCAGACAATACCAACGCTAAGTATGACTGTGGGGTTTTTATTGAGGCTTGACCTCCCATATATGGAAGGGGGGAGAATTATGAATCCATTGATTGCCTATGGTGCTGCTCAAGTTTGAAGTGTGGCAAGAATCTTTTTAGACAGGCAGTGCAGAGGCGCATGGCTATGAGCATGATAACTACATACTTAAAAGCCACTGTTCAAGGCATAATAACAACATGTAAGAGACAAAATTATTTTTGTTTGGAATAAAAAATTACTCCCTTATTAATATGACTGATTTTCACCTTCATACTGCTGGTGTTTCCACTATGGGCCAAGGGTAGTGAGGATTTGATTGTTCCTGTTAACTATAGTATTTCTCTGCAAGGTAAAAACTAATACATATGTCTGGAAAATTACACATAAACAAGGTGTATGCAGTATATATGCATTTTTTATACAAGGTACACATGAAACATTTATGAATGAAAGAATTTTAAAAGACATTAATATAATTAATTCTTATATTCTTGCCACAAGGTCCTTCCATTTTCACTTTCCATAGGTGTTGGTTTTAACCACTGTTTCATTCTTGACTTAAAAGGCCTTATTAGATAAAAGGCAGTCGCAGTGGCAATAAAACATTCACTTCTTTTTCTGCTCCACTGGTTTCCCAAAGTTTTTCTTGGTGTAGCCTCCACCCCCCCAACCAAGCATGCCTTGTGAGTGGCACGGGCCCCATGCTGCTTTCTCAGGCAGTCACACAATGAGCTGTAGTCCCACATCAGCCCAGAGCTGCTGTGTGCCTGCTCGTCCCCCTCTCTCCCGCTTTCACCCTCCCTACTTCCTCTGCGGCACTTATCTGGCCTCAGACGGCTGGTGGCTCAATGGCTAAATGGATTATTGGACAACAGAGCACCTTCCCTCCCTGTTTCGCCTCAATATGCTTGGGCCATGGCTATTGAGCCTGCCCAACCCATCCACTATCTGAGCTTTATTGAAGCGTCTATGGGGCTTTCTCCAGTGAGGGCTCAGCCGTGCCCCCAGCTTCATCAATCATCTCTCTCGAGCCTGTGTCTCTGTGTGAAGACATGCCTCATTACACCCTTCAGGGGGATGCTAGAGGAAAGGAGGAGAAGCAAAGGACAGAAAGAGAGAGAGAGTGAGAGCGAACCAGAGAAAGAGCAGCCATGGGAGAAAAACACATCACCTTTTCCAAAGAATCTGCATGCATGCATTCAAGTCTTCCCTGTAAGTTATAACGCATTTATCAGTGGCAAAGCAAAACTTCATCTGCATCGAACATGCAGGCACATACCAGCAAACATAGGGTAAGACAATTTGCTACATATCACATTAATATTCATTATCTCTTGTATATGCAAACCTATTAAATTATATATTATAAAGTGCACATACAAAGATATGCTTAATGTACTTGGACACACGAAAATAGGTATATGCCAAGACAAAAAATATATTACAGCTAGAGAAGTACTGTAGTAAGACTTGTAGTAGTAGAGTAGTGCTATTAAACACCTTTCACTCCAAGACTGTCACACTCCAGTTTTGTTTAACCTGCATTGCATCAATTATGTATTCCTTCACACATTAGGTAGCAATCTGAATATAAAGAAATAGCCCAAAAATTGTTCCTTCTACTTAAGTAGGGTAGTATATTAGCATTAATTAATAATTCTTGTGGATCAAAACATGTAAAAGGTGTAATTAGTAAATATCCAAAACAGTGTGATTCTCCTTCTCAACATAAGAAAATGGATGAAACACAAAGTGGGTGTGACAAATGTATCATATGGAAAATAGTTTCAATACTCCCTCCTTGCCTAAGAGCTGGGAGTTTTGGATGCTTCTCTGGTTTTTGGAAATTTTGCCAGTTCTGGTTTTGGCTCTGCCTGTTTTGACTATGATTATAAATTCTAATTCTGCACTTCAATCCCATTGGCATATTCATTACAATTATATTACATAATAAACAGATAGCTGCCTAGACAGCTAAGGTATTGAGCCCATATTTGTAGAACACCATATTTTAACGAGGGATTAGTAAACTCAAGCCCTTCAGAGCAACAAATGTCTGCAGGAATTTACTTTACAGCATTTCAAAAATTGGAGCAATTGACTTCCAACTGGATCAGCAGGTGAGTGTAATTCTAAACACTAATGTTAATAAAGCAGTTAGTATGAAAACCATCAGGCCATACACCTTTCACTCCAAGACTGCCAAACTCCAGTTTTGTTTAACCTGTATTGAATCAGGCCATGTTCAGCCACATACATTGGTGAACTACAAATTAATCACTTTGGCTGCAGTTGTCAATTGTGTAATAGGTCAGCTAGTAAGCTAAATAAATCACAGTATCGATACCTAGCAAGCTAGTTGTGTTAAACTTAATTACTATGTACCTAGAAAAAAGTAATTTTAAATAATTTACTAATATATTTTATTTTGAAATCTGTCTTGTCCACAAAACAGTTTTTGTTTTAAATAGAATTAAAATAGAAACATACGTGTTTGCTGTCCTGTATGAAATGCACGATGAATTGGACCTACATAGCTTGCACATCAAAGATACCTACAATTATCCTACCGTTGAGACGCTTATTTGTAACTTGATTACAACAGCAGCATCGACTGTAGAGCCTAAATACACCTGATTGATGTTATTCGTTATAGACACATTCTTCGTCACCTCGGCGATGGGATTGGTAATTTTAGTTATAGACACATTATTTTTTAAGACGTAACCATTGCTACTAATAATTTCCATTACTGCAATCAACTCTTTTTGTACGTTTACATAATTTGAACACGTGTAACAAGCATATAACAACGAGTTTTGAAATATAAGATGAAAAGACAAAGAATTAGCGATATTTAAGGAGCTGGGCTGAACGTGAAGTATACTGTGTTCTTTTTTCTCTTTTTTAAAAGGCAGCACGCGCTATTCCAGCGGCTGCTTTAACTTTTTTAATAACGATTTTTCTATGCCGTAAACTCTCACTCAGTTCCTGGTGGAATCGCACAATCAGATTAAGGTTATATTTTACAGCAGACTGGATGAAGCAATAAAGGAGTGTGCACGGAAATGGGTCTTCGCCCATCAATTAGATCTCTATTAGCAGCCAATGCAGGCCTCACCGCAGGAAATGTCACATCCCTGCTCGAGTCAGGCTCTTCCTTCTTTCCTAAAATTAAATCATTTTTCATGCCTGAAACCTTGATGCCAAATCGCCGTTCTTTTTTTCATCCCAATTTTTTATGCGCTAAACGAGGACAGCTGCGTATCTTTGCAAAAATAACACATATGACTTGGCCCATGTACTTATGCACTGGCTGGCAACAATAACAGCGCCGCATCCTGGAGTGTTGAGTCATTTAAGCACCTGCATATAAGTTCCGACATAATCTATCACAGAAAAATTATATCAGCTCCATTGTTAATCATAAACGATTCATTATTAAAACGGGAGCACCACTTGAAGGGAATTAACAGCACAAAGAGTCACGTACTGTATCTTTGAGTCATCTGCCATCATAAATCATACCGGTTAGCCATTCTTGTTTGTAAGGTTATTAATATTCATGATCTTCGTTGATATTCCTAGCAGGGTTATCGGGTTTGTCTATTTGATTATACGTATTGTAAAACGTATAGCCTTCTTATAGTATTTTTGCACAAGGTTGCACCTTTTGGTTCTTAATGTATGTTTTAGGTCGACAATAAACACCGTCCAAACATAAAGTTTGTCGCGCACACTTTTGATGATTTTTGGATTTGTTGAATAACATGGACAGTTTGGATCCTATTCTGCAGCGTTTTATTTTTAGTAAGTCATAAAAGTTTTGATGTTTTCATTTGTGCTTATAGATATGCCTCTTTTTCACAAGAATGTTGCAATAACAATTGCAGTAGTTTAATAAGAATTATTTGTCATCAATGGCAAACCAAAACATGGCGGGGCGTCAAATTAAGTTGTAAAAAAGCATTTAAAATACTACGATAAGAAAAAAAAGACAGGGTTTAAAGGGCGGACGGAACGAAAACGAAGTATCACGAAATTGAAAAGTAAAATTTGTATAAAGTACTGCTTCCTCATTCAAACCTGGTATATGCATTCAAATGGACGTTAGGTATCGACTTGGCTGAAGTATCTCCTTAATGCTTCAATGCTGCCAAGACAGACATGCTCTGGGGCTGATATTATGATTTTCATAATGCTCTTTTATGCGGACCGAGTCTCCTTCAGAGAGGAGCCCGCAGAGATGGTGAAAGAGCCTTTGAAATATAGCGGACTAAAGCTGGTGAGAGCCCCGAGCCCCCTGCCGGAGTGAGTGGCGTGTCGTGCCCCGGCTGGGGCGCATCTACTCCAGCAGAATCAACCATCTCCTTCAGGCGATCTTGTGCCCCCATTAGCATGCCAGGCATCGTCATATCTCAAGGATGACTGAAATATGCTGCGCAGCACTTGAATAGCGAAAAGCCGATAAACCTCTTAAAGAATTACGGCATGCATCGTTGTGTTCATGAAACGGATACTACTTTTTTAATAATAAAAAAAAACATGAATACAAAAGCATTCAGCGTTTACTGCGCTCCAGAACGTTGCCATTTACACTGTATTTTGTAAAAAGTGCTGTTTAAAAGTTGCTTTTTGCATTTTAAAATGTTGCCATATTTGGATGCATTGGTAATAGACAGTTCGTTGCTTATATTATTTGTCACCAGGTTCAATTATATATAGGCCTAACAAGTAGGCTACCACGAACGTCTTGTGAAACCACAAGTGAAACAGAAGTTTAAAATATTTAAAGAATTAAAGAATATGTGAGCATGCCCATTATGTTGCAATACACGTACCTTAAACCTGTGGTAATTTGTATGCAAACGAAGGAATGGTTAATAATAATATGTTTGTTTGAAATTCTGCTACTGGACGGCAACGTTTTTTCCTACTATTTTTGTCAAAGCAAAGTAATTTATCATCTTACAAGACAGCATATTTTTTATTTAGTTCTTTCCGTTTCAGACCCAGATTCAGCATTTTTATGGAAAACCGCAGTCAATTTGATTGATGAAAACTAAAGATGTCTAAAATACTACCAAAAGGTCCCCAACTGAGGCGCTCCAACGGGGTGCTTCAATGTTGTCATTGTTACTAAGAAATAAAGCGGGAAAACGTAAAGGAATGTGCGAAAAGTTCGAGATTTTGGTTTAAAGGGGAAAGAAATTAAGTTCCACGACCTTTCTTTTAGTTCACACGTGCAGGCAGTGGGAAAGTAAAACCCGCAGTTGGATACAATAGCGATTTGTCCCGAATATGTATGAATTTAAAGGTTTTCATCATCATTATGTTACATACCTACAATTATAAGATGTAATAAAGCTAATTTCATATTTCAATCAGGTAATCTTTCTGTAAAAAAAAAAAAAAAAATCACAAATTGTCTCTAAGGGTTAATTGATTATCCCTGGTTCCAATCCTGAGGGGTGATTTGCCTGTTTACCGTCAAAACCATCAACATATTTTTATTGACAGAGTTATTACTTTGCCCTTATTACACATAATTTGCCATGACGCATATCTAAATAATGTCACCTGGCCAATTTATCTTAATTGATGCTATTATTAATATTTTTCAAGCAAGCCAATGCAGCAGTTAAAAACAACAAATAAAACTCAATGAAAAATTTCTAGTTTCGAGTCACCTATGCAGTTTCCATAAATCTCGCTTCATTTTAACTACATTTGCCCTTCGTCTCCTTCAGGCCAGTGGAGGTCGTGTCAAGATTGCAACGCTTAGAGCCACCTGCTCCAAAACACAGACAAGCTCTTGTCAATTAGCCGCTGACGAGTAGGTCCTTCACTAGCCTGAGGCAATTCAGCAGCCAGCAGTGTACAGTCCCCTCAATTAGTATCAATTTCTGTCTGGATCTCCAGGGAGAACACCTTGAAAGTGCTAGGTCAGGCATGTCCTTAACAGGCAGCCCTACATAACAGCTTTGTAGTAAAAGTATTGCAATTTTCAGGTCTTCATTTCCTGTTGTAACATATCAAAAGTCTTCTACCTATTCCCATTAAGATGCTTTCTGTATCTTGGTTGGAGCTGATATCACCTTGATTGCACATAATACAAATACTAATATATTATGCTTTTTCGAAATACAGTATGTGAATGCTATTGACAATGTGTTTGATTCAATTTGCCGCATTCTTTTTGATTGCAATTTCTGAAAATTAATTTCACGATGTATATACAGCATAAACTTAAAAATATACTCTGTGGTTAGTGTCACCTCAAGCAGCTGGTGGCATCTAGAGCACTTGCTGCCCTGGCCTTTGGCCTAAGGGGGGTGGGGCGGCGGTTCATTCGGACAGGCCTATCCGTCCAGTTTAACAGCTCCATGGTGGTTCAGGTCAGAGAGGCCAAGTTTCCAGCAGGACAAGCAAAATCCCCGGCAGTGGCAGCTGATTCAAACAAAACCCCAGAAGATCGGAAGGCCCAAGGAATCATTAGGGAAGATGTTTGTTTAACTAATTAGCAAGCTGTGTAGTCAGGGGGAGACTTGTAGAACAAGGCACTTTTTGAGGAAGATACAGGGTTCAAAGTACAGGTTGGGGACACGGGGGATTCGGCTGTGACGGTACACTGAAGTTCAAGAACAGTGCAAACAGAACATGCCAACGAGGAGAAAGGAACGGTACTTAATTGAAAAGGAAAATAAGTCAAATGACGCTAAAGGATAAAAAAATTCTACATTAGATATGGGAAAGTTTGGGGAAGAGGTCATCAGGTCAAGAAAAGTCAACAAGAGTGTAGTCTTCATGACAGAAGGAATTTAATATTAAAAATACATAAATCTTCAAGTGAGGGCAGTAGTATAATAGGCACAAAACGACCGAGTGTTCGAGTCAACATCAATTAGTAAACGACAACAAAATTGATTGTTTCAGGTTGTTAACATTTAACACAAATGTTTTCACAATACTACAAGCGGGAAAAGGAGCACGTCGTCTGAATTTCGAGTCGTAAGAGAAGTGTACAAAATATGAATTGATAGATATTTGGCAACTATATGACACTACAAGATATTCCATCTCTTGCATGCGTGTATTAATTAAAATTTATTCTAGTTCAACGACAAATATTTAAGGAATTATGACATCAGAAACAACACCAGAAACAGTACTCAATACGCAATGCAATTACAAACTTATCATCTACTTGAATAAAGTGACTTCTGTGATATACCCCGTTGTACTCTCATAAAGATATATTTGGTAGATATATATCAGTATCGCGGCATTTTTGCTAGTGACTGACACACACACACGCACGCACGCACACACACTTAAGTAAAGGCCATCAAACGTTAAACAAACGCCGTTTTACAGCTTTATCTTGTAATGAATGAATTTCTCCTTTAAATTATCGTTGTAAGAATACCACGAATTTCAAGAGTATTAAACGCCTACAGCTTTATGTATATATAGTTCGCGACGCAATCATTTTATTTTGAGAAGAAAACAAAAAGCGATGCAAGCTATCTTTTTTACACTACAATTTAGCTCGAATGAGCAACTGTATAAAACACCCATAATGTCAACGTAGGCTTTTCAGCAAGACCCCATATTTCAGCTGCGTCTTTTTAGTATAATTTGTGTGCGCACAAGCTATAAGAACTCCATCTGACCTTTGGCAGTTTCTTGTGGGTTTAATGACCTCCCTCGTTTGCCTTGTTTGTTCCAGATCTGTCCATAGCTAGCTCAAATGCAACAATTCACCTTGAAGGGCATTATTAGGAAAATCCTTCCATTTTGACGATTTAATACCATGGTTTTAGCTTCGGTGTGACACTACTCATCAGTCTCTCCAAATGGAAGAACAAAATATATGTCTTCCACTGATTCCTTTCTTGTTTGGTCGTCCCTGAATTAACCCGGATCGTAACATATCTGAGCTTTGTAGAACAGGATATAACATACACACACTCGCACGCCACAAACCCTATAAATAAACCGACTATTACTGCCAAGCTTCGGATTCTGTCGTGAAACAGCTCAATTTAGCAGTTGTTTAAGGCGATTTCTGAAGCATTTTCCCTGTGAGAATAACACTAAGAAAAATTACTCCATGGAGACCCCACCTTCCGCAGCGCTTCAATAAAATAAGCATCAAACACGCTCGATGACTATATAATTTTTAATATATATGCAATACATGTTCACTTTGTTACGTTGACTGACAGAAAATAATATCGGCACATCCAAATATCCATCAATTACTTGCAAATGATCTGCACATTGTATCTGCTTGTTCTTGATTAATTCATTTCCTGACTGAGCTTGATAAAGCAATAACGATAGCTATGATTTTAACTTTTGCTCTTAAGGGGCAATTCAAGAACCCATCCTTTTGGTGAGTAATATAATCGTTGTTTAAATCCTTTATACAAATATATATATTTAATGCAATTACAACCAACCTCGTTTCAGTTTGGTGTTAGCTCATCCAGCTTATATACAGTCAAATAATTCTGAAACAAAAGCACAACTTTCATATATATACTCTGGGTTAGCCGAGGTTTCTGCGCGTTTCCGAATACAGTCAGCACGCTAAATGTATTCATCAGCCCTCTAATGAAATGTTAAACTGTTCCTGCTTTTGGATATATCATCCATAAGGCAAGTAAATAAGCACATAGTCTATACTTCCGAGATTCATAATAAAATCAAATTTGTAGAATAAAAGAAAATAAGAATGAATGAACCGTGTTAGACTGCCAAAAGCTTACATCTTGGAAATCGCAAAAAATAAACCCATATCGAAAACGTCTATGTGCGCAGGTAACTGTCGTCTGACTCCACCCTGAAATGAAATGCGGGGAACCAATGCCTCAAACCACAGTCATCGGGGCAAAAGCTCGGTATCATTATGTATATCTTGAAAGCTTTCTGATATCACTCAGTATACAGTACATGAAAAACAAATTTTCGTAATGTCTTATGCCTTATCAGTCGTTTTTCAAATATTTCATATCAGTTCAAAATGCTACAGCAAAAAGATTACGCGCGAATAAAGCTTTGAATTTAGAGACAATTCTTCTATCAAATTGGCTACTAGAAGAAAAGATCATAAAGGAATTTCACATCGGGAAACGCAGAATAGGCTGCCAGACAAAAATGACTAAACCCAGTCTATATTTGCATGGACAATTAGGAAGTGACAATGTCTAGTTGCATTTGAACAAGACAACAAATCCTAAATATACACGTTATTCAACACAGTCTTTGATGCGTCAGTATTTTCGTCAGAACACGATGCTGAATGCAGCATTATAAAATATGAGAATTCTTTTTCAAATGCAAATAAAACACACCAGTCCATCCAATCCATCCCCCCGGTATTTAATGCGTGTAAATATACACAAATAATTGGTATATATACTGATAATTAAAGTACATTTTATTTACGGAGTTTTAGAAAAAATCAGCTGTCTGAATTTGCTTTCAGTTTTACTAGGCAAATGTTTTGATGCTACCTGTTGAAAAAGATATTTTGTTTTAATGAAGTCTTGATTTTTATTTTCTTTCTTTCTTTCTAAATGGCTGCAAGAAAGTAATGAAGTGCTTTGGTCACGAGTCTGTTTCCAAATCACAGTATCTTGAAGAGAAGCACTTATAAGAACCACTGTGACACTATGACAATTCCACCGAAATTTCTGAAGCTCTTTCGCGTGCCATGATTTTGTTTATATACTTTTAACCTCTAGCCTCTGTTCCATTTTCTTGATTCATTTTAATTTCAGCACAGCTAGGAAAATAGGAAAAACATTTCACTGATTCCAACTCAAACCGTATTGAAGCTTTGAGTTTTTCGTTTTACCTGTTTGTGGCTTGACTTGTCCATCACTTCCCTTTGTCTGGAAGAATATTTTACTCATAGTCCAGAAAATGTCGGGTATCCGTTCATGGACTCGCTTTGAAACGGGGCGGAAAAGAGCAATCACGAAGAAGGGGAAAAAATATGAGAATTTCCCGCTTGAGATTAATAAAGTATATTTATCCAATAGTCTCGTAATACATTCGATTGAAACACTATAAAACTAAAAGGAAAAAATGACATCCACGGACACGCATTTTCTTCTTTAAGATGGCTTTAGTGTAAATGATTATGTTTATCTTGTCTGCACTGTGTTGATTCCCCTGTCTATACTTTTTGTTGAATACCGTGCAGTATGTGTATTAATGTGTGCAGTGTGTATCCATGACCAGTCACCCCAGAACTAATTACTAATTTCTAATACTTGACGAATTCAAGCTGCTTCTGTTTGCGGTATGACAATTTAATAAGTTATTTGTTGTTTTTATTATAAAGATTGGCTAATTATTTTCGTTGTTCAAATAAGAATAGTAATATTAAATTAATATTAAACTATGCATCATTATGGTTCTGCGCTTCTTCTTTCCATAGCACGTTTCTAGTATGTAAATGATGAAGTCTAAAAACACTACACATAAACCATAAAAAGATGATTAAATGTAGATATTAAATGGCGGAACAGAGCAAAAGCACAATGGGAAAACTTAGAACTAGGCATCCTATTTGTCATCCTTTTTGTTTATATTTGCTTGGATTGAAATACATCAACTCAAACTCGTGTGTGTGCACACTTGGCTAATATAACTGATTCTGATATCTTAATATTCGAAGTGTGTACAAAGCTGAAATAAATGTTACGCTTATCGTTGCGCATATTTTTAAGAAATAGGCATTAGGTCTAAAATAATAACGTCAAGGAGTAATTAACAATGCAAATATAGATAATTATGCATTTAAATTTTCAACAAATTTTGTAATGTGTTAGGCTTACAATTTTAAACAAAACAAACGCACACCAGTTACCCGAAAAGAAGCTCCCGATTTAACATCATTACAAACCACTCAACTATACTTAAGTGTTCTTAAGCAATGATTTTATTTCTGTATGAAAAACTTAAGTGAATAAAAAAGAAATATGGTAATAAAATATACAGTGTAATAAAAAAAAAGGAGGTAAAACAAAAAATAATAGCTGAAAATTACCAGAACAGTACGTACTTACAGCGGACGTGAACCATACTGGAAGTCAACTATATATCCATTTTTGTTCCTATGCAGTGGGATTTGTCTTTTTCTGACACACTTAAACGAGTGGGAACTTGCATCCTTCTGCACCATTTTATACATGATGAGTCGTCAGTAATAGGATTATTAAACAAAAACTGTCTCAGTCGCTGGCGTTAACCTTTTTAAATGCCTAATTAGGTTTTTGCACAGAAACAATTCGATTTAACATTGCATTACCTATATTTTCATGTGATGCCAAAGCAACTGCCAATGCATTATACTGGCTCTCTGCCAATAATCAGAATATATATATTTTCACAAACATAAAAGGTTCGTATAAATATTTAAAAATACTATTTATATGATCTAAACTAATAACCATCTGCTGCCGTCTGGCTCAATTAAGGTGATAGAGACGCAGCGCTCTATTGTGCGCCATCTGGCGAGCGTTTTATGAAAGAGTCACATACGGTTTGTGAACATCTTCCTACCTTACGTAGCAGTACCAGCAAACGTGGGATATATGCATAGAGATATAAATGCAACTAACTGCGCAAAAAATCCAGCTTGATTATTGTTTAACTGAACGCTATTTAACCTCTACAGTCACTGCAACAATTTTGTACTTTGAGAGCAAAACGTGGAACACAGACTGGTTGTACAAAGTAGCACGGTTTCCTGGAAGCTTTAACTCTCCGTTAACTGTACGTGAGATGTTTTCTTCCAGAAATCATGTAATTCACTGTCCTGTACCGAGCCGTTCACTTTTTTAAAGAACTTGAAGGGGGTTGTCTAAACAGCGGTGCACGCCGGAAAATACAACAAAACACTCTTACTAGTTGAAGATTAACATAACACACCTTTATTAATACCAACACAGCTTTAAAATTGCATTTACATTGTAAAAGAAGGACATGATTTTAATGTTCTTTAGTTAGTTAAATCGTTTTTTAGTGTTGACCGATTAATCGGCCAACAAATTTTATGGGAAGCAGCTCCGCGTGACCTATTAATAAAAGCTAATCAAAACTTCCACTGAAAATCACACATTGGTTTGTATTTCGTGATTATTTCCAAAGCTATCTCCAAAGCATTGCTTTGTATTGTCAAATATTTAAAACGCTCATATACATACATACCAACCGAAAGGCACTTAACATAGCAAGATCTGCAATTGAAAACCAGTATAACAGCTAGATATACTTTTAGTCTTTAACCATACTGAAAACCGTGAGACATGACATGTATGCTTATATATATACATATACATAGATATATATACATATATCTAATCTGTTGTTTCGTCGAAGTAGTGGAGCACTCAGCGAATGAATGCAAGTCCCACACACTGATTTGATCAATCTTATTTAAATTTAAATTGCTCGTACCCCCCCCCCCCCCATTGCTTACCCTTGTTGCCATTTATAGACCACCTGGGCCGTATAGCAGTTTTATCCAAGAGTTTTCTGACTTCCTGACGGATCTAGTTGTTACTA